>WKFP01014327.1:334472-379146 GCA_011057875.1 Pterocles orientalis
GCGCAGAGCCACGAAGATGATTAATGGAATGGAGCAGCTCCCTTATGTGGAAAGGCTGAGAGAGCTGGGTCTCTTTAGTCTGGAAAAGAGGAGACTGAGGGGTGACCTAATCAATGTTTATAAATATGTGAAGGGTAAGTGTCAGGAGGATGGAGCCAGGCGCTTCTCTGTGACATCCAGTGATAGGACAAGGGGCAATGGGCTCAAGCTGGAACATAGGATGTTCCACTTGAATATGAGAAAAAACTTCTTTATAGTGAGGGTGACAGAGCACTGGAACAGGCTGCCCAGAGAGGTTGTGGAGTCTCCTTCTCTGGAGACATTCAAAGCCCGCCTGGATGCGTTCCTGTGCGATCTGATCTAGGTGTTCCTGCTCCGGCAGGGGGATTGGACTAGATGATCTTTCGAGGTCCCTTCCAATCCCTAACATTCTGTGATTCTGTGATTCTGTGATAATTTCCAAAAGATAGATTGTTCTTAAAATGAGATATTGGGGTGTACAGGAGTTCTGGTTCAAATGGGCAAGGGGACAAGAGAAGCAAACTTATGTTTGTGTCACATAGTGGAGGTCACAATGCACAGCTGCTGGTGATGTCACCCCCAAGCTAGCAATAAGCCTATATTCAAATATGTGAGAGACACTCTGAGATTTTCCTCTGCAAAAAGGGTATTCATAAATTGGGAATAAGAACTTAAATGTATTTCACACATCCAATTCCAAATTCTGACCTTCACATTTTTTTAATCTTCTTTCATTCAGTGAATGGTTACCTTTACAAAATAGAATGTTCCAGTAAAAGGCAAAGAGGCATTCATTTCAGAAAGGTTATTCATTCAGGGTGTAAGTGCAGAACCTGAGGAGGCACAGTGGTTCAAGCCTCCTATTATGGATTAGGTAGAACAGAAATTTGAAGCGGCCTAGAGATTTATAGCTGGAACCTGGGTCCCCGATGTCAGTACTGAGTGCCCTGATTAAAAAGCTACTGGATATTCTGGGAGTGGGGAATGGTGATGAACATTGTTCTTCACCTTCCCGTTTATTTTTTGCTTCACTTTAACTGGATAGAAAGGAAAAGCATTTTGAAAACTTCAAAGCTTCCACAGAGGAAACTTCAATACAGAGAGATATTGCACTACTGACCTCTGTGAGCTTTGGATCAGTGATACAAGGTGGGTTAGCAATGACATCAAAATCAGGGAGAAAGGAAAGGAAAGAATAATGTTGACATGAAGCAAGAAAATGGGCACAAAGAAAGAAAATTTCCTTGACATTAGAAAGGCTGAGATGGAACCAGACACAGGAGGAAAACAAAAAACAAAAAAAGAAATCACTATCTCTTATTTGAGGCAGTGAAGATTTCACCTCAAAGACATTCATAACTTCAGTGAGTTAATACACTCTCCCCTCTGTTTACATTAAGGTGCATATAAGTGCAGACTTGGGGAAAAAAAACAAACAACCCACCAAACATAGACTGAATGAGCTGATGCTTTATCACAATTGAAGACCACAGGCAAGATCTAAGCCTATGAACATCTTTGCTCATTTTTCTCACCATGCAATAAGATTCTTCTTCACTAGACAACCACAATTTTCCAACTAAACATATAATTAAAAGCTTGCTTAAGATGGAAGCATCACAGCCTTGAGAAACAAGCAAAGAGCATGTCAATCAAATAACACTGACAGGTACATCTTCCATTTCATTGCTGACTTAAAAAGCAGGGCAATGGGTAATGCCATACAAGGATACCGAACCTATCAACATTATTATTTTTGCAAAGTGGTTTGTTCAATTTTTAGAATTTTAAATTTATTCCTTAATCTCTGACAGTAAACTCCTCTTCAAACAACACAGTATACTGTAGGCCTGAGTAATCTTTGCCAATGTTGTCTGGCTAACTTGGCCTACAGAATCATATAAGAGTAGCAGGCACAACTGACACGAACAGTAATGATAAATGGGAGCTGAAAATGAGCTGGCTGTTTTAGCCAAACAAAATGTGTTACTCTGTAATTATATCAAAAATAGTAATGTTAATCCTGAATCAGTATGAAAAAATATCGGAATTTCCCATGAGAGAGAAATTCTGTATTTTACTAGTCTCAGATTTAGTCTCACTTCAAATAATAAAGTACCCTTTACACACTTCTCTTCCTTGCTTAACCACACTATTGAATCATGACCACCTGCTCAAAAAAAAAAAAAAGGTTCCAGATCTGATAGTCCAGCATCCTTTCAAATAAAAGTGCCTTATGTTTTTTCAAGAATACATATGGCATTTTATTAAGCATTCTTACTTAGTGAATTAAAAAAGGCAATAAGTAAAAATAATACTAAATTATGTTCTGAGTTCAAGAGTAATACTCTAGAAATCAGAATATGTAATTACTGTATACAACCATAGCAGTTCTATTTTTTCCAAACGTACTGACTATGCTTGCTATTAGTTTCAATCTTACATTGACTGAACTCCTTCAGGGTTGTCAGATACTGATAAAGGAAAATGTGTTGTCAAACCAAAAGTGATTTAACTCAGAACTACAAGACGTAAAGTGTCACTTAATATTAATATTCTGCAGAGCCTGCTCCCACAACATAATCAACAGAGTTTTTTGAGCTTAGAGATGGCATTTTTTTCTTTGAAGACCTGTGATGAATTGTCTACAGGTATGCAAGTGTGTAGAGTTTAGCAACACATTGAAGCAAATAAAAAATAAAAACTGATTTTAGCATTGAAGCTTAACTTGTTTGAATAATAACACTCTTACTGCATTAATAAAGCTGCACAAATTCAGACTGTACTAGGTCCCATTAAAGTAATTTGATGTTTGTCATTTGATGTTTGTCATTGACTTCAGCAAGGTGAAGCTTCACCCCCAAGCCTTAAATTCACTGGTACATTTGATGACTTATGGGCAGAAATATTGGCACGAAACAAACCTGTCCTTCATCCTTCAAAAAAACATGATCAATACAGATTTTTTTTCAAGTCAGCTGACAAATATCATTGTACAAGCAAACACTCCACTCAACACATTCCATTGCTTGAGGTTGCCTTCTAAATAACTATTATTTCAAAAAGCAGCAATAATGTAAAGAATAATTTAAAATTTAATCAGCTATTTGAAATATTTGTCATTTAGCTCAGTCTTTCCATGGAAAACTGAACTGTCCTGTTAGTAATTCCTTTTTCCTTCTATTTTTTTTGCAGTTATAGCTTCTGTTAAACTTGGAATTGATCATCAGTGTTTAAAAAACTTACAGAGGAAAATCAATTTTTAAAATGAGCTATTTTAGTGTGACAAAATTTCATAGGTATTTATTTTAAAAAGGAGCCTACCAAAGTAAATATAAATATGAATTAGCATTATGTATTTGCAGGAATTACATTTTAAAGAAGATAGAAGAAGAATTATAAAAGGAATAAAATTTGACACAAGAGGCAATATTCCTGTCTAAAAACCAAAATTATAGACTAAGGTAGAAAGAGCATAGGGGATTGTCTAGCCCAAATAGCATGGAAAAATCTCTATATCGTTTTTGGGGTTGCATCCAATAAAACTGCCATGTCTGTAGGGACTCGAAAGCTGTTGGAAACCTGATCTATTTTCCCCACTATCCATAATGGTGCAAAAAAATGCATGGTTACAGAGACTTTCTGTTACCTGTATTCCTAAGGAACAGTTCTGTACAACCCTTCTGTAAGACAAATCCACATCGGTTTATACCATCAGAACTTTGTATCCAAATACTATCGTTCTATATAAAAGTTTAAAACTTTTCATATAAATACTTTTTTAGGTAAGCAAATTAGAGGAAAAAATAGCAGTCCAAAGCAGTACATGTAAATTGTGCAGTGAATGGTATAATGAGCTGTAAAGATAGTCCTGTTTAAAAAAAAAAAAAAAAAGTGAACAAACAAAAAAACCACAGTGCTTTTTTTTTTAAATTGAAGTATAGAAAAAGGCAGTTATTTGAAAAGAGAAGAATCCCAAATCTCTATAGAAGCATGAAACAATTTAGCAATTTTTTGGTTTTTAAGTAAAGGTTTCTCGATACTACTAAGAAAATAATGACTATTCAGAGGCATCTTTAGGCAGTATGATAACATTCAATTATCTAGCAGAGAAAAGAAAAGCTTGTATCATGTTTTATACTGATATTATAACTACAGTTTCACAAAGGTCTTCTCACATTGCTTGTGGACAGCAGTTTCCATGAAAATAGAGTAACTGTACCTTAAAACAAAAAATGTAACTTGTAATCTATGAGCAAAACTGAAATTTTCTTAAGACTACATTTCACATATCTCCTGTAACAGTGAATCTTCTCATTTCTGGGGAGAGATGCACTCAGAGAGCACAGGTCCAGCCCCATGATAGTCAAAGCAGGGCAATGAGGCTGTGCAAGACCAGACGGAGAAGCCCCATGGCACTTTGCTAAGGACAATGAGAGGAAAGGGTGGGCGTTGTCCCAGGAAAGAGGGGAGAAAGCAGCACTGGTGGGCATAGCAACGCCATTGCCACTGTTAGTAACTCCAAGACTTTTTCTACAGGTTTCAGGCCTTTCTTTTCTTTTCCTGCCTGGTAATGAGACCTAGAGGGCTGAGAGCCCTTGAAGGCTGGTGCAGGCCCCAGTTGCTGTCCCAGCCCTGGTTTCAGCAGCACCTGGGGCATTCTTCTAGTGCTGCCAGTGAGGTGGTCTCTTCTGGGCTGGAGAAGAGGCCTCGGGGCTAACAGCCCTCCTCTTTGGGGCTCTCTGTGACCCCCCAGTGGTGTGTTCCCTGCCCTGACTGGAAGTAGCTGGACATGCCATGGTATCCTCGTGCTCCTCCTCGTGCCCTTCCCACTCTCCAGGGATAGGAATGTGGGCAGAGGGAGGGCTGCCGGGACCCCCACAAAGGGCATCTGCTGAGGTGCTAGGAAGGTCATCCATATTCATTCCTTCAGGGCTGTTGGAGGGGGTCAGGCTAGATGTGGGAGACCCTCTCTGGGAGATAGCACGGCCAGGGGCAGCCACAGGGCTGCACTTGCCATCCTCCAGGCCCAGCAGATGGGGGGCCTCCCCGCTGCACTGTTGGGTTAGAAGGGACCTTGGAGATAATTTAGTATCAACCCCCCTGCCATGGGCAGGGACACCTCCCATTAGACCAGGTTTCTCAAAGCATCCAGCCTGACCTTGAACACCTCCAGGGATGGGGCATCCACAGCTTCTCTGAGAAACCTGTTCCAGTGTCTCACCTCACAGGAAAAAATTTCTTCCTAATATCTAATCTAAATTACCCTCTTTCGGCTTATAACTGTTACCTCTTGTCCTATAACACCACTCCCTGATAGTGCCGCCCCATCTCTCCTGTAGGCCCCCTTGAAGTACTGGAAGGCTGCTAAAAGATGTCCCCAGAGCCTTCTCTTCTCCAGGCTGAACAACCCCAACTCTCTCAGCCTGTCCTCATATGGGACGTACTCCAGCCCTCTGGCCATCTTCATGGCCCTCCTCTGGACTTGCTCTAACAGATTCCATGTCCTTCTTGTGCTGAGAACTCCAGACCTGCATGCAGTACTCTAGGTGGGGTCTCATGAGAACAAAGTAGAGGGGAAGAACCACTTCCTTCAACCTGCTGGTCATGCTTCTTTTGATGCAGCCCAGCATACAACTGGCTTTCTGGGCTGCAAGTGCACGTTCCCAGCTCACGTTCAGTTTTTCACCTACGGACACCCCTAAGTCCTTCTCCTCAGGGCTGCTCTCAATCCATTCTCCCCCAGCCTGTATTTGTGCTTGGGATTGCTCTGACCCACGTGCAGGACCTTGCACATGGTCTTGTTGAACTTCATGAGGTTTGCAAGGGCCCACCTCTCGAGCCTGTCAAGCCCCTCTAGATGGCATCCCTTTCCTCCAGTGTGTCCACCACTCCACAGAGGTTGGTGTTATCAGCAAACTTGCTGAGGGTGTACTCAATCCCACTGTCTATGTCTCCCACAAAGATGTTAAACACTGGTCCCAATACCAACTCCTGCGGAACACCACTCATCACCAGTTTCCACTTGGACGTTGAACCACTGACCACAACTCTTTGAGTGTGACCATCCAGCCAAATCCTCATCCACCGAGCAGTCCATCCGTCAAATCCATGTTTCTCCAATTTAGAGACAAGGAGGTCATGTGGGACAGTGTCAAAGGCTTTGGACAAGTCCAAGGACGTGGTGTCTATTGCTCTTCCAAAGGTCTGAAAGAACTTTGAGAGGTTTGCATCCCATTCTCAGAGATATTCTTGGGAAATAAGTTTCAGAATCTAGCTAAACTTGAATAAAATTTGGGTAATAGTTTTGAATATATCTTTAAATTTCTTTTAGTAATGAGAGTTGAAAATAAAAGCTTTGATTCCAGAAAACAAACTGCATTTGCAGTTAGTATTGGCTTGTATGATGGTTAAAGAACTTCTCAGCAATATGGAGTAGTGGAGAGGACGCTAAACAGTGCTACTTTAGGTCCTTAAATTGTCAACTAAATTATTTGCATGACCAGAGCTGATCAAAAAACTCAAATTTTGATTTGACACTAAGAACAAAAAACCCTCTGTTTACTCTGGATTTTGTATCATTCCATAATAACATAATAACACTAACTTCACTTTCAGCTGAAGACAATTATTAGACATTTTGAATTCAGTGACAGACAAGATGATTCACCTGTCAAGGGACTCTCTTCACCTTGCACAATTGACATACTTCTTTTGAATATTGCCAGCTCAGCCAACAGCTTCCTGCCTCCCAGCAGAAGTCACTATAAACCAAAGCCATAATCCTTTCTTTGGTCAGTCATTTTTTAATGCAAACTTGCAAATACTGTTTTAAATATACTTTTGATAAAACTCAAAGTAGCTACCCCCTATGCCTAGGGAAAGAAAGAAAGCTTAAATAAAAGCAAAAAAAAATCGGCAAGGACATTTTTCTGTAGTGATGAAGGGGTGTACATTTTCCTGACTTTCTCAGCATTTATTATTTCACTGAAATATTCATAGGAGGAAATAATGATTAGGCCCACAATATGTTGGTTTATGACATCTCATTTTTTCACAGGAATGCCTTCAATTTTAAGTCTCAAATTCTGATATTTCTTTGCTGTAGCATACTTTTCTCCACAGGGAAAAAAAAAAAAAAAAGATATTTTTAACAATTGTTAAGCTGTAAAGAGGTGATAGCAGTAATACTACAATCTCAGAATAAGAGTATTTCTATGCAAAGGACTGTTCCAAAGCTTATGTGTGACTTAAGAATAATGGACTTCAAAAAAACCTAAACCTCAATATATTAAGGTAAGTGGCGGTTGAAGTTTTTTGAGCAGAAAACCTGAGAGGAAAAAATAGAGAAGAATTGGTGCTGGAAAACATACCACTAAATGGAAAGCTATCCCAACACAAAGGGAAAGTAAGAGATAGTAAGAGAACAGTAAGACTGCAAGAAAGATGTTAAATCTTAAAGATCATAAACAGCAAAATCAGGAATAAAGACATGATTAAGGATGAGTTTAAAGAGATGGCACAAACACTGAAAAAAAGCAAACGCAAATCCAGTTATAACCGTCAAGGGTTATAAAGCAACAAGAAAATATTTTACAAGTAAACTAGAAGAAAATAGCAGAAGAAGATTAAGATCTGCTGTTTAATTGTCCACCAAAAGTATCAAGCAATAGAAATACACTAAAAGATGATGTTTTCTTTTTTGCTATTCCTACCACTTTTCAGAGAGAAGCACATTTAACTGAGATTTGTAACATTATTACAAAAGCATTTGGTCTGGTTTTTTTTTTAATTATTCTCCTGAGAAATCCAGTGGATCTTTGGGAACATTTTAAAGTATCTAAATACTATATAGTCGATTCCCCCTTTCTCTCTAGGCAATTAATAGCTATCTTGAAATATGCATCAGAGGTTAAGGGCAATTAAAGAACATCTAATATTTTACCTTATCTTTTGCTAGATAGGAAAAGACAGAGGTGCCTAAACACTGATCAGTCTTAATTTTAGTAAATGAAAGGGTGATGATATTAAAATTATTAAAAAAAATATTGGTAACTAGAAAATAAGATGATGGCATATATTTGTCAAGGATAAAAATGCCAAACCAGTTGTTTCCTTCTTTATCTGAATTTATCAATAAATCTTTACAAAGATTTTGATGCCTTCCACACACAAACACTTCATAAATCAAGGAAACTCTATCTAAATAAGCAAATAAGAAACAAATGAAAAAATATCATAGTAATGCAGATAAGCTTGTACATCGTTACACTGTCAGGCCACTATAGGTGGTTTCCAACAGAGTTCTAATCTGGAGTCTGTTCTACTCAGTTGCACTTGAGTAACGGAAAAAATGGAAAATGCATTAAAAAAATATAGAAAATAATCTAGGCAAGACTGTTAATATTTTAAGAGAGAGGATACAGATTCAAAATTATCATTGCAAACAGGAAAAAAAATAACAATAAATTAGATATGAAGGAAAGTGTTTAGTCTTTAAAGTCAGACAAACCTAAACAAGCTTTTGAAATATCCTTTGCCAGAGGTGTCTAACACAAATAATAAAAATGTGTTTTGTGAGGAAATTGCCGACTGCTTTTAAATGCATTTTTTTTAATCTCATGGCTTTACACACTGACAAGATGTGCTATTCATGATCATGTTTTTCAGGCCATGAAGTCTAAAACCAGGTTTTAACTATAGGTGCTTAGGAAGCCCACTAGTATAATTTATTGCTTATCTTGTTAGAGACTACTGATGATTTACAGTGTGTTAAATCTGATAATGCATTTTCCAAACTCCATTAAATCAAGCTATTTTCAAGACTGAAACACTAAAAATATATCAGTTTTCTACCTGAAATTGATATATTTTCCACAGCCTTGAGCAATAATTGAACACCCCCACACACACCCACAATCTAGATTAAACATTATTTAGCTGATTATTAAATTGATAACAAGGATGGTCTACACTGTCAATAACATCTATGATAATTGCTATGGAGCAGTTAAGTATTTCAAGAAATCCATAATTTCATCTGCCTGGAGAACACTGAAACTGACAAGTCTGCTCAGAAATAATTTGAAAAAGAACGTATATTGAAATCCCTAAGACTTTAGAAACATTTTCTCATAATATATTTGGAAACATTCAGAAATGTCAATATTGGGTATTTTTCAAGTGTTAAAGAGAATTTCTTAGCAGACAAAGTCTGTGCATTAGAGAACAAAAAAAAACTTTGAAAAGTATTGTGGCTTTTTATTCAAGGATATTAATTTTTTATTATTAGTTTTATTCAGAGCTCAGATGGGGTTCCAAGAAAAACCTGGCAGTTCCCATTATTCTTAACTGAAAATGAAACAAAACAAAACAAAAAACCCCACCCAGCATACCCTGAGAATGAAAAATAACTTTTAATTCCATACTAGAGCATCCATTAATGTGAAGAATATATTCTTCCACCAGCTATCCTTCAATCTCTTGCTATGAAATGCAAACACCTACAATGGATATTCTAATGCTGATAGGAAGACATCCATCCTTTTGGGACAAGTCTCCAATGTTCCACAGGTTGCCCTCATTCCCAACAAGTCAACATGTGGTGGTGCAACCCTCCCTCTCCGGAGTCATTCAGTACTTGATGCAATTCCTACCCATCTGGGCCACATATCAGTCTAGGGTAAGTCAGGAACAGTTTGTGAAGGTGGAGAGCCCAAGCATTAAGACACTCCCCCTTGACATACCTGACTCCTGCTTTCCCACCACTGAAAATATTGAGCAGTGAAACTGAATGTTTAGGCACCCCATTAAAGTCCCTGGTACCTGCTTTTCTTGTTGGAAACGATAATCAGTCACGTCCTGACACACTAGTTGTGATGGGTTGGCCCTTGGCTGGGGGCCAAACCACACACACCCGCTCACACAGTCCCTGCCCTCACCCAATGATAGGGGAGAGAATTAAAGAGGTAAATGGCAAAGAGGACTCGTGGGTTGAGATAAGGACAATTTAATAACTAAACTACAATAATATTAGAAATAATACTATATACAAAGATGCAATGTGATACACAGTGATACTACCCCTCCTCACCTGATGACCAAAGGCCCAGCCCACTCCCAGCCAGTGGCCCCAAAGGAGGGAGAGAATAGGTGATACACAATTATGCTGCCCCCCACGAAAAAGGCTCGGCCTGTTGGCAATGATACTGCCCCCCCAAAAAAGGCTCGGCCTGTTGCCAGCTAATAATCCCCAGAAACCGCACAGACGATTCCCCCAGAAAGGGGGGGAAAGGGGGGAAAAGGGGGTGCACCGCTCCCGGAGGCACTCACGGAACGGAGATAACAGCCCAAGCGTCCCAACCCGAGAGCTGACCGAAGCAGGAAAAAAAAAAACAGCTAACGATCCTCCTGGAGAGGCAGGATGCCAAAACTCACGGAACAGACATAAATGAGTGTCCCGGGCCGAAAGCTAACGGCGACCGTGGGGGGAAGGGGGGGAAAAGGTCTTGGGAGAGCGAACGCAGGCTCCCCAAAGCGAGATGAATCCGGAAGTGGAAAGACAGCTCTCCTCGAAAAGTCCTTTCCTAAATACTGGGTATGACGTGCATGGGATGTAATAATTGGTCAGTCTGCTTCTCAATCTTGATTTAAAAGCAAATCCCAAGCTAGAAGCCGGGCTCTCTCTCTGTCTATTGAGAGAGAGAAGCTGAATGTATCTCGTCCTTGAAAACAAATAGCAACATCCTAGCAATAACTGTAAACATTCTTCTTTGTTCCTCTCTTATCAATTCTCTCCTGAGCGGGAATTCAAAACATAGCTTCTTCTAGCTATTTATGAAGAGAAGGGAAAAGGGAAAAAAAATTAACTCTGCTCTGCTTAACCCACGACACTAGTGCACCTGCATTGTGCACTTGTACCTCTGTCAGAGACCGGCAGGGGGTTGCACACCTTGGAAAAGAGTGGAAATCACCACAATATTTCATCATCCTGAGTTGGGCTGAAGTGGAAAAGTACCTGTCAGTTATCTCAGACCCTATGAATAGCAAAGGGAGACCCTTTGAGCTCTGCTGGATCACAGCAGGCTGTGGCCAGCATCTCCTCCCCCAAGTTGGGACAACTCTTAGGACCAAAGAGGTCTAAGGACGGTCTGCCAGCAAAGTCAACAAAAGGCCAGGGAGAAGTGCTACTTCTTGAGGCTCAATTAGTGCCTGTAAAGCAGCACCAATGCATTGTTAGTATCTACTCTAAATTCAAGAAGGAAGAGGGAACTTGTTAATCATTAAATTGGTTCACAATTAAGTGCTGCTAAAATTTAACCATTGATCTATCCCTCTCCATTAATAAATCTTAGTTGCTATTAAATCAAAACTGTGTGAAATATTTCATTTGCAAGACAACACCTTTCTTCTATATGCAGTTTTCTCCTTTTCATGTCCTGGCTTTACTTGTCTGTCTCTTAAACATGACTTGGGAGCAGGAAATGCTCCGGAGACTGCTATGGAGAAGACAAGATATCTAGCCTGTTGCTCTGTGAAAGTCTGTGTGCATGCCCACTCTCTCATTGCAAACTCACCTATCAATATGCTATTCCATTAGGAAAACAAGAGTCCCTTGCTTGATGAGTATTTTCTCTTTACCAGATCAATTTTTAGTCATTGATGTGATCACTGATTTTCCTCCTCCTCATTAATAACAACAAGCTTTTTCCCTCAGAAGAGCAAAGCTCTGCCCCTGAAGTCACCCCTGAAGGCATCAGTTTTGAACTTTCCAGTCTATCCAAATTCATGCAGTTTGGCCTCGGAAGAACGGTTATCTTTTAGGATGATAAGGAAACTTCAAGAGGATACCTACAGTAAAAATTATATTTTTTAAATATGTGTTAAAGGAAAAAAGTTCTCCACATGATTGCCTCAGTGAAAGCATGATTTTTTATAATATAGTTTTCAGATGAAAATTATCTGTTTTTGACATGTCATTTTGCTTTAAATCAATCATGTCATGTCATCTTATCTCGATGCAACAAGAAATAAGACAAAATTAAAATATGACTAAACTTGACAAGTCAAACAAGAAAAGCCAAAGAATATAGTTGTTAATACCTTATTTAATAGCAATTGCTTCCTTCAATAAATGCAGCAGAATAAGTTCATTTTTTTTTAATTTTACCTATGTTAATCTTGGAAAACCATGCACCTTTGCTAAAATAGCTGGTTGAGAGATGTTATGACAATACAACAAAATAATATTATTTGATTTAGTCATTTGAATGAATAAAAAAGGTGTTTAAAGTGAATATTTTTAAACTGTCAAAGCTGCTGGTTTGTCAAGCATGGAGAAGATGAGGTCTATTACTTAAATGTTTGTATTCTAGCCTTATGTAATATTGTCAGCCAAGGCCAAGTCTTTCCAGTGTTTGTAACTTTATATACTAAAAATGACATCAAAAATGGATCCAAAAACTTTTAAAGGAGAAGAGAAAAGGATATAACCACAAAGCAAAAGAAGAACATGCCAATATCTTTCTCTTCTAAGGTATGAGGATTGACTACGTTCTTACCATTTTCCTTTAGGTATATCCTTATCCTTCTCTTATGAACATTATGTCTTACAGCACATATATTTTTATTGACTTCAATGGACATTAGACTGGTGTCAACCAATAAGCAATTAGTCTTACACAGTGGTTCGGTTACTGTAGTAAGTGTGCCTGTTGCCTCACCTGATGAAGACTTTAAGGAAGTGGGCAACTCAACATGTGGAAAAAAATAACAAAATTCACTTATTCATAGAGACTGTCCTATAACCTACCAAGTGGCAAGACATTTTCAGTTTCTTGGCAAACTCTATGGAAATCCTAATCCCAATCATACAATCATAGAATGGTTTGGGTTGGAAGGCACCTTGGAGATCATCTAGTACCAACCCCCCTCCCATGGACAGGGACACCTCCCATTAGACCAGGTTGCTCAAAGCCTCATCCAGCCTGGCCTTGAACACCTCCAGAGATGGGGCATCCACAGCTTCTCTGGGCAACCTGTGCCAGTGCCTCACCACCCTCACAGTGAAAAATTTCTTCCTAATATCTAATCTAAATCCCCCCTCTTTCAGTTTATAACTGTTAACCCTTGTCCTCTCACTACACTCCCTGATAAAGAGTGTTTCCCCATCCCTCCTGTAGGCCCCTTGAAGTACTGAAAGGCTGCTATTAGATCTCCCCTTCTCTTCTCCAGGCTGAACAACCCCAACTCTCTCAGCCTGTCCTCATAGGGGAGGTGTTCCAGCCCTCTGACCATTTTCGTGGCTCTCCTCTGGACTCTCTCCAACAGGTCCAGGTCTTTTTTGTGTTGGGGGCCCCACATCTGAACACAGTACTCCAGGTGGGGTCTCACAAGAGCAGAGTAGAGGGGTAGAATCACCTCCTTCAACCTGTGGCTAATGCTCTAAGTAACTGTGAAACCTCCATGTATCAACTAACCAGAGATTTTTATAAGAATACTTCAAAAAGTAATAACAATTACAGTATAGGAAACATATTCTTCTCTAATACTCTGCTATTACCTTCTTGAATATTTAATGTTAAGCAGAAAATACTAAACCCAACAGTCTTAAGCAAGCAGTAACAATCAAAAGTTAGAATATAATTTTATATTTATCAATCTCATTAATTTTTTTCCTGAATCCTGTGCTAGATGCCTTCCAAAGATGTAAGTACCTATGGAATTAAATTTTGCTTTTAAGATGACTCAGTCAAGAAGCTTTAATTATATTAAGTGACTATAGCTCATATTTCTTATTGTTGAACCTCACAATGAGATCTGTGCCAGATTTTAGGCAACAGTGCTGTTCCATGGAATCTTTCAGGTTGAATTTTTAAATACCCTCTAAAAAAAAAAAGGTGCTAAAACATTAACTAAAATATTACTCGCAAAGAAAATAAACACACAATAAATATATTTTTTTCCTTCCTGAATAGTTAGGTAGCTTTATGTTGCATTTTCCCTAAACAAAATCGTGTTTCTGCAAGGTTTAGTCTTCATGGATGATTGATAGATGAACTGCTGCTCCACCTCTCAGCACATTTTCAGCATTTCCTTGACTACTCCTTAAAATATTTTTCACAGTTTTAGCTGAAAAGTTTACTAGACAGAGGACTTTCACTCTGGTAATGTATTAAGCACCTAATTTTTAACAATCCACAAAAGCTGAAGGAAAACTATTGCTACATGCAGTGTTATCGGGATCATTTGGCACACAATTGTGGTCTATCACAGAATCATGTAGGCTGGAAGGGACCTTTAGAGACCATCTGATTCAGCTTTCCTCTCATTGACAATCCAGCTGACCTTTTGACTATTTCCACAGATGGAAATTCCTTCAAAACTCAGGGCAGCCTGAACCTGTGTTTGACCAAATTCAAATTCACAGTGAATTGCTTTTCCTGTAGTGGATTGGGATCTCCCATGTTCTAGTGTGGTGGGTAGACCTTGTCTGGTCACCAGTTGCCCACCAAATTGCTCTGTCACTCCGGATCCTCAACAGGATGGGGAAAAAATACAACTGAAAACTCACACTTTGAGATAAGACAGGAAGATCACTGACCAATTACCATCACAAGCAAAACAGACTCAACCTGGAGAAATTAATTTAATTTATTGCCAATTAAAAAGAGCAGGATAATGAGAAATAAGAATAAAACTAAAAACACCTTCCCCCCACCTTTCTCTTATTCCTGGGCTCAACTTCACTCCCAACTTTTCTACCTCCTCTCCCCGAGTGATGCAGGAAGATGGGAAAAGGGGGTTGTGGTTAGTTCATAACACTTGATCTCTGCTACTCTGTCCTCCTCATGCTCTTCCCCTGCTCCAGCATGGAGAGAGTCCTCCACAAACTTCTCCAGTGTGAGTTTCTCCCACAGACTGCAATTCTTACCCCCAGACCTTTTCAAGGCAGGGAGGGTGATTGGAGAGACAGTCCTGATGCTGTGCACGCTCTGCTCAGCTGTAGGCAAAACATTGGTGTGTTATTAACATTGTTCTAGCTACAATTATAAACCCTAGCACTATGAGGGCTGCTATGGGGAAAGTTAGCTCTATCACAGCCAGACCCAATTCATCCAACTTGTGGCTGTTGCCACTTGCCTTCTGCTGTGACTTCTGTTAAAAGCCTGGCCCCATCTCCTCTACAGGAGGGTAGCTATCAATACCAATAAGATCTTCCCTTAGCTTTCTCTCACGATGTAGTGTGGTTTAATAAAAGCCTGTATCATCTTCAGTTCTTTCTTCTTAACAACAGAATCTGTTCATGCAGATTCAGCTCATGCAGAATAATTTTGCTTCTTTTGCAGTGGTGTGACTGAAAGTAAAGGCACAATTTAGAGCTCAATAACTTAATTCTACAGCACTGAGAGCTGCACACTGTGTGTACAAGAAAACGCATGGAACAGGATCCAAGTATTTCTCTCAGCTTTAGCTTTGTTAGAAAGAACCTTTGACCAAAACCGTATTTGTGATTTGGTTGAAGACAACCTCCTTTGTTTTTAGCATTGAGACTCAGCTCAGTTAAATCAAGAATATTAGCAACTGTTTTTTTGTCAGGACTTTTTCAAATAAATAAGCCTTATGAAAATCTACTTCTCTGTCACCCCGAAAGCAGGGAGCAAATCTGCTATGATGCCAGATGGCAGGGAGCACGGCAGTGACAGCAGGGGAAAGAGGCAGACATCAAGGACAATAGACTGCCAGACTTAGCTGTGTCAGAGGAGGCAGAGGTTGGCCATCCAGAACAGCAGCCAATAGCATGTGTGTAGCTTCTCCCACAAATGAAGATCTCTCTCTCATCCAGTCCCACCTTCTTGCTCTTTCCTTTCCTCACAGTAAAAAGAGGTGCCAGTCCTCATCCCTTCCCAACAGTCCATGAGATGCAGTGCTTCCAGCAGGGGAAGAAGACATGAGAAAAGGAGAAGTCTTGTTCTTTTGGATAAAAGAAATACTAAATGGCCAAGCAAATACATTCTTTAGTGACACTCAGCACTACCTCTGTATTTAAAATAAAACATCTTTTTTTTTTTTTGCTACTGAATAATGTGATACACAGAAACAGTGACCTCCCTACTATTAAAAACATGTCCTTTGCAAATCTCTTTTCCCTAGATTTCTAATTCTTAATTGATATTTTTATACTGCTTTTAGATTTCAGTTTGTGCAGTGCTGAAAAATCATTTTAGCACTGACAGGTAAAACAAAAGATGATTGATGTACCTTCTTTCCAAACAGAAAAAGACAGCTTGCTTTCCCGAGGTGGTACATTTGTAAATAATGGTGATTGTATTTCCTTCAGCATGCTTGCTTCAAAGGAGCTAGTTCGTGTGGACAGGTAGATACCTAAGTAACCAGCAATCATCCCTCCTACCTTCCTCCTTGACTCAAGGAGGCAGCTTCTTAGATATTATCCTTGTCACAGGTGTAAGAAATGTACATCCAACAAACTAGTCTAATCCACTAACAGGAAATTAAGGAGGGGAGGGGACCTTCAAACTCCTGCCACCATGAATTTGCTTTATCTATTTACTCACAGTAGATAGAGAAACAGAAAAGGCTATGATTCATGCCAGACATGGTATTCTCTATGTAAGTGAGATGGAAACATAACACGTAATTTTAAATAGTGGGGGATTTTAAGGCTATGAAGGCAAGGTTGAGTTAATTTGTTTACAAAAATAAACTTATTTCCCCTCCAGTTCTAAAATTACAATCTGTTACTTTTATTCTTGGGACTGAAATGTGAACAGCCTTATTTTGCATGCATCATTATGAGGTACAATACCTCCTATGTAAAGGTTTAGTCTTACAGCATGTGTATCTATAAATTAGCATAAATTGCCATGTGGAAAGTCAGTAAAGCAGTTGTTCTGCTTAGTTAAGACTGATAATTGGACTTTGAGCTATTCAGAAATTCATGGGATGAAGTATATTGAGCTAATCTGAAACATTACTCATAAACTGAAAATCAAAATTTGACTTTATCCTGTTAACTAGTTTTCACATTTTTTGAATTAAACTGTGTCAGCTTTTTAAAAAATACATATTAGTGTGCTGAAAGAAGTGTTAAGTCTCATTAGCCTTTCCAGAAAACACATTTTTCAATGAAAGACATATATGCTGTTTTAGAAGTAATTTGTAGTCTTGTAAAACAAGAACTGTTAACTTTATAATCCATTCTTTTCCATTCAGAGAAGTCCTAACTCTTCTGTCCATATAGAAAAAAAAGATAATACTGACTGGCACCTAGAAAATCACTTCTACACAAAACCCAAACAAATAAAATTTGTCTATACAAGAGCATCTGTGTTTTGACAGAGAAAAATTATTGGAAAACTGATATCTTGGTTCATAGCAATACCCTGACATATTACACAGAGTATTCTGTTTTTACGTCATAGATTTTTCTCATCTTTGTTTTCAGGAAAGATAGACTTTTTATTCATTCATATCACAATCTTGTGTTCTTATCTTGAGCTTGAGATCAACCAAGATCACACAGAGAGCAGAGGAGGTGGGGAAAGTTTTCAGGATCACATATTTTGGAGTCTCTTGACACTGATGGAAATAGCTGGGTTAGCAAATGGGTTATTCAGGAAAAAAGTCTCCATGCTGTTTACAAAAATTTGTTACTTTAACCTATCTCTGCTTCCTAAGACATTCTACACACAAGTGACTTTTGAGCCCTACTCCTCCTTCCTGGTTGGGAAAAACTGAGGATCTTCTAGCTCCCTTCCTTGTATGCCAGAAGCAACGAGTATAAGAAACATGTATGCACCTCTGAGAGTTCATGTCACCGAGGGAACCGGAGAACAAAAGTTAATTAAGGGACCCTCAGTAAGCTGGACTGCCAAAACTGGTGTAAGAAACAACAAAAGCGTCAATTATTGGAGTCAAAGACAAACAAAATGTTGTAATGAATGAGGACAATTAATGTGTTCATTTTTTCAGGGATCAGAAGAATCTGAAGCTGCAGTTTCAGACAACTGTAAAAAATGTTCTGCAAGTGGTGAAGAAACAGAAAAAGCATATTATCAAAAAAGAATTACATTAGCAACATTACAGTTGCACGACACTAGGCTTCAGGAGGTAATGCTCCCATAAGTAGGACAGATTCAAACTAATTTTTCTTGTACTTTAATCTGATAATTTTTTTTGTCTTTGGTATGCATTTTGAGCTTCAGATTTTGAGACTATTAACACTGAATGTTCACCGTTCTTTCCTCACAGATAAGCTCTCTAAATGTGGTTTTCAGACAGCTTGTTGACATTCTGCCCATTCTCTCTAGGAGAGAAAAAAAACACCAGCCAGAGGAAACAGGTGAGAGCAGAAAGCCAGTGTTAGAGGAGCTGTAGGGATCTATTGCTACATTTTTTTCTTAAAATTATTTTTGAAACAGCATGCCTACAAAAAAAAAAAAGAAAAAATATGGAGGAAGAGATAAAGTATTATCTTATTTTCCCCCTTTTGTGCAGTTGAACAGGGAGGAAGAGATGAAAATCACATTCATCAACAATTTAGGCTTTAAGGAAAAAAAGCAGAACATATGTTTTTGTTTGGGGTTCTTTTTTGTTTGGTTGGGGTTTCTTTGTTTTATCACTACATGCCAGTTAGATCAATATTGTGACACGAGGCCTAGGACATTATGATCCAATATTGAGTGATGCTCTGCAACTTTAAGATTGCTCTTCTTTTATAATCAGAATAAATTTTTCTATGGTTCACACTACTTACAGTGGAAAACCAAGACAAAATAAATCCATAAGCAGAACTGTCAGTCAATCACACCTTTTTTTTTTTTCTTAACTCTTCTAACATTTCACTTGAGAGTCAAGAAGAGACAACTACCAAGGGAAATACGTATTTCCACCTGTCTTGCACATAAGAACAATTTTGTGTTTCCAGCAATGCCGGAATCATTTTCAGAGTGCAACTGCACCTGAGTGAGCTACTTGCTTCAAAATATGTTATTGGGATTTAGTTGTACACAACCTAGGTTGCTCCTCACAGGTGTCTTTCAAAAGGATGAATCTGCCTTGGAAACAGCGTTGACTACTTGGAGTAGCATACTGAGGAAAAAAGGATGCTGTAGCTTAGTCACTCAGCTTTCAAAATAAGAGTTTGAGTTACAAAGCTGAGCCTTTTAGACTTTTCACTTCAAAATGTGACCCAGTCTGTTCTGACACGCTGCCAGATGGAGACTTGAAAAAGATAGCAATACATTTTAAAATGACAGGTTTAAAGATCCTCAGGGCTGTCAAAAAAACCCTTGGTTTTCAGCATGGAGAAAAACTATGCATTATAGTAGTATTACAAAGTAGAAAGTCCAATGATGAAAACAGAAAAAGAAATGCAGTTTTGGTTTTAGAAACTGTTCGTTAATTTCTCCCAAAACTTCAATAGCTTTCTCATTATAAAAGGGACAAGACCAGTGAAAGGAAAACATATACAGACAGAAACCCCACTACAAAGTAATTGTGTACCAAAGCAATCCTTCCCAGAGGAAATAACTTCACATAATTCAGCTAAATACAGGTGATAATTTATCACTATTGACACGTATTGTGAAGAGAGCAATAAAAATCAATCCTAGTGCTTTGGGTCACAGTGTGACATATTTCCCCCATTTCAGCCTTGATTGTCTTCTGCCAAGTTCCAACCATTGCAGAAAGCTTTGAAAACAACAGTCATTTAGAAAAAGTAACTTAGCAAGAATGTATCATACAACTGTTCATAGTGCTTGATGTAAAATGGTGCCTTGGAACACATCTTTTTGTGCAAATTCAGAAGAAAGCAATCAGTTGGATCATGGAAAGTGTAAAGTAATTTTTTTTTAAATTATGTATTATTTGCTGAAGAAGCAGTTTCAAAACTATATTCTGTGAGTAATTTAAATAGGAAAAAAATTCTCACAAATACTGAAGTGCCACAGTGGTTTGTTCCAAGAGGAGACTGAAAATCTTATCTCACGTGTCTAATAAAATGTAGTCTGATAAGGGATAGCACAATTTTCCATAAATGTACAAGGGAGGAAGAAACAAAACCTGACCAAAGAGTTTGTAGGGACACTGGAAGCAAGTAATTTAAGTCTAAGCAGAGGATCAGGAGGAAAGCATTCACTTTAATGTTATTTTTTTATAGCACTGCAATTGTGGGAGCCTTCCAATGGCAAATGCATTACTCCCTTTTCAGTAAAATTTAGAGTATATATACAACACTGATGGTTTTGAAAAGGCAGAATGGTATGAGCCAAGATAACCCTCATAACCTGTTTTGAAGTACCTAACTTTGCTGTTCTAAGAAGTTTCATCTTTTGAGTGTAATCCAATTTATTTTGACCACAAAATTCTGCTCTCTCAAAAATTGTTTTCTCTATGTGCCTAGAGAATGGGTCTTTCTCCAGTTTTCTCCTGATTCATGCAATTTCTCCTTATAAAGTATTTTGGAAGCTTGTGGTAGAAGTGTAAGCGGAAGTGGTACACAGAGAACTCAACTATTCTTCAATTCCCAATAATAAAACTCATCTGGGATGAGGTGCAAGACAGATTTCGCACTTGTTTTCCCAAGGAATTCTGAATACTTCTTTAACTCTCCGTTACTTTTTCTTAAAAAAAGTAAAGTAAAATAACGAAACAAACCAAGACCTTTTCCTAGTGTGGGAAAATGACTGGGGGGAAAGGGGGAAATTAGTTTCTCTAAAGTAGTGTTTATATCCTAACAGAAGTTATAATATTACAAGAAAAATCTTCAGGGTAAAGTAAAATACAGTTACTTTCTGGGACAAAAGCATGGCTGACATGCAAAGAACTTGTTTCCCCAACAACATCCTGGTTCTGGCACAAAAAGGGTAGATGGGGTAAGGAGTGAAATGGTCTCATTCCACGGCCCTGCCCTGTCTGACACTATCTGTGCTTCTGTAAGGATGGGACAATGAGCCATATAACAGCTGTCCAACAAGAAAGATGGTATATACTGTGCCAAGCACTGTGGCGAAATCTTTATCCTGAGGTTAACTTTGTTCATTATAGTGTTGTTATAATACCAAAACACACCTCCATCCCAAAAGTTATCTGCCTTCGAGGCACAAGCACTCCTCATTGAGCACAGGCTATTTATTTTATTGACTGTACCTTTAAGAGAGAAGTGAGATAATTTTGCACCAATCAGTAATAAAGGTATGCATGACTAGAGTCACTCAAGTTCCGCCTAAATACAATGAAACAGTATAAAAATAGATTGTGGAGGGGAGAAAATTAGGGAAGACTCCATTGTAACTTTTGGGATCAGCCGACGGTTTGAATCTGTCTTCTCCATAGATACGCCTATTGGGTAAGAACCTCTTTTATGTGCATTAAGTAATCAATTTATGCTAGCAGTTATCAACAACTAAAGACTGATTATACATTGTTCTTGCAGTCTAATGTCAATGGCAATCTCTGAACATTAACTGTCACAATCTGTATTTTATACAATAAATTTGGCTTTGTATAAACTTGATAAGGGATTTGACTCAGTAATGCTGTCAGTGCACGCCCCTGAATAGTATAGTCGAATTGTCCTCTGATACAATGGGCTGCTTGGTAGGGTCCCCACACAGGACTCCGGCAGGCTGTACAGGTTTAAGGGCCTCGACTTTCTTGGGAAACTGACAGGCTGATCAAATACAAAGGGTTCAAGGAAACCCCCCTTGTTAACATGACACCTACTTATACATCTTAGTGACGAGAAATTACTGTTCTTTTCCCCCACACACTTTTGACACTACAAAAAGGTCTTTGTCACCACCTTGAACTACAGACAAATTTGGAAAATGCAGCCAAGTTTGTCTAGAGACTTTTAAGATGCAAATTAACTCAACTTAAAAAAAGAAATAAAGAAAAACTGTGGCTTGCTGACAGCACACGTATCACAGTAAAGTCTCATGCAGGCCAAGAGAACAAGCATGCCCTGGGAAGGAAGAAACAGCCCGTTATTCATTAAACAAACGGTTTGAGGTAATAGTCAAGTAGTCTAAATGTCACCCAGTGCCTATTTGCTGACTCCGAACAGACTCCCATTGAACACTTAATGGACATTTCTTCAAAGGCAAAGGGATTTGGAAGTATTCAGGCCATCTTAGGATGACCTTCAGCTCCTATTCCGTTATCAGGACAAGCATCTAGGTCACAGACATTTGAACAGGTACTTATCATGTAGAAATAGCTTTTAAGAAAATTACATTCAGTTGAAAGGAAAAAACCCAAATCCCACAACTTTTTATTTGCCTCAAGCAGGCATTACTAAACCCAAAGAAAGCAGCAGCTGAATCCTCACCAAATCACAATAATGCATCCTAAGGGCACCATAAGTGTGTGCAGATTTAGAACTACATACACTAACTAAATATAGAACATCCCAGTCTTATTTTTCCAAAATCCAAAAGAAATATTTTGGCTCTACTCTGACAGTATCTTCCCAGATTATAGCCTGAAAGAAGAGAAACAGCAATCTAAAAACAAAACAAAACAAAACAAAAACCAAAAAAACAAACAAACAAAAAAAAAAACAACCACACAAAAAAAGAAGAAAGTGAAATGCAGTATTGTCACTGCATTTCTGTAAAAAGGGTATTCAGGATTTCCAGCCTTACAAGAGCAGTAGAAAAGAGCATTTTGATTCCGTTTCAGTAGACGAATGAATTGTAACACAAAGCTTCTAACACACAGTGGTACAAATTTACATGCTAAACTTGCAATAGTCTCTCCCCTTGTTATTTCTTGTTTAATTTAATTTTTGTGTGCACACTCTTAAAAGACTCTTCCTCCTCCTGTTAACTATTAAAAAAATCTTTAAGTAGCTGAAAAAAGCAGGAAAAAGAGCTTTCTATTCATTGACTTTTTTTAATGTGCCATCCAACTCTTCACAGAGAAGACATCAGTAATATGAAATCTGTATATCAACATGCACGTTGTTAAAACACTTGTTACTGCAATAAGACAACACTTTCTCAATTGAAACTCCCTTTCCCATTGATGGTAATATTGCCAGACACATGCCCTTCAGTCAGATATTATTCATGATCAATCTTAATCCAGAAGTGAGAATCTCTTGAGGGGGGAAGCTGTAATTGTGGATATTTCATTTTTCCTCCTCTTTTTTCCTCCATGTTCAGAAAAAAAAAGCCTTTATTTTTTATTTGTGCTTCTAAACAAACTTGTTTTGTATTTCAACAGACTAAAATAGTAGCCATGGCTCTGCTCTAAACTTGACTTGATTTACAGAATTTTCTTATAAAGACAAAAAAAAGGTATGTGGTGCATATTTGATCTGTGTACATACGTATTCCCAGAGGAGAGTTATAAGAAAGAAGCATAACTCTTGTTAAATACCTGAATTCTGTATTTGTGCTTGGCAAAGTAAAACTAAGTTACAGTCAGCATAAACTACTTTTATTTCACAAGGCATATCATAGCCTCAATTCAACTATTCTTTCAGGATTTTGTTTTGCTTTTCCTTTGGTACGTAATACATCCCATTCTAGTTTTCACAGTAAGAAGGCAACATGCAGCAACCTGAACCAAATTATTATCTCTTACAAAAGAAAAAATAAATGACATCTGTCTTTCTGTATCCCATTACATTAGTAAAAATGCAAATTAAGAACATTAAACTTCATAAATTTCACATTGTACAGAAATAATTATATATTCTCCCAAAGAAAGTTAATACTAGGATTTTTTTTGCACCTTTAACTGCTTCAATATTTGCGTAAATATCAACTGTTTAATTTAGCAACATTCTGGATGCACTTCAGGGCTTAAGAGAGCAGCCTGTTCTGCCTTCTGTGCAACTGTTAATATAATATGACCAATATTATATTTGTTACTGCTGTACTCTCATTTAGAATCCTTTAAGAAGCTTTAAAGATGGGCGGTTCATTGAAGAGTCATAATATGAATTTATACTTGATGAGACAGGTCTGGGAGTCTTTCTAACTGGATTTCCAAAAATATTAGCTGTGCAATCCTGTCTAGATACCTACACATATGATACTCTGATTTCCACAGTTTCAGAGTTACAAAAGTAAAGCAAAATGTGAAGAGTTACAGCTGTAGAGAACAACATATTCAATTTTTGTTGTCTTCCATAAGACATTGTCTTCAATGTAAGGGGTGTGATAGAATTGGCGGTGGTAGCTTCAAGCATGTAGAACCAGATAAAGGTGTGAAGAAATCAAGGTTGAACACCTGAGCCAGCAAAAATGTCTTTATAGAGTAATATGGTTTAGAAAGCCTTGTATCACATTGTGCTACAGTATAACTCCCTTGACCTTACTGGCCTTCTTTTCCCCATTGAAAAAGAGTCAGCATTGTTTTACTGGGAGGAGGAAGGAGGGCATGAGTGAGACTTCAGCAATTACTACATCCTGAGAAAACTATTGACTGTCTTGAAAATATGGTACACATTTTTGACATCCCCATTTTATAATCATACTAATTCAAATGACAGAGATCATAAACTTCTCGTAGTGCTACAGGCCTAAAAATATGAGGAAGGATCTTTGTACACCTTCAGTGGAGCACCTCATTTTAAATTCACTCGTGTTGCTGAACTTGTTTTCTGCACTGCAAAGCCTCTCAAGCCACCTCTACCCTTTACCCTGCATTTCCCCCTACCCCTGCTCAGCAGTGGATGTGACAGTTTCTTTTAACTCAATCCACCTGAGGAAGTCTTAACAGCAAGCTGCCTTATGCTCCACCTCCAGATCAAGATCACCACAAGGCTAAGTGATTAGCGTGAAAACAGAAGCTGGTTTTGTTTTCAATATACCGAAAAAGTTTTTGAAATTCAGGGATGTAAGCCACAATAGTAAAAATGGTTACTATTTTTTTTAAGTTTTTTAAATACTCAATTAGCTATCTAGTGACTGGATCAAGTAACCAGCTGCTCTTACTCTAGCTTAAAAGTACAATATGATCCTATGACAATTTTCATCAAAAATACTAATGCTAAGAAAAGACCCATCAGCCAGCAGAACCACCCTATACGTGAGGCTCCATTCAAAACTGTTGAGTTAAACCACTTTAACAGATAATCTCTTCACCACTTATTTCTTTATTTTTCTGGGGTGATTTATGAAATAGCAACAATTTTGATGTAACTATACTTCATATCTCATCCAAAACTTGTATACTTTTTCTTATCAAGGCTGTGCAAATGATTCATGATATCAAACATCTGATACATTATAGGATTCAAGAACCTACAAAGTATGAAAATGAGTAAGAAGACCTACAGTGAAATTTAATTCTTTAAACATATTTTATTGTGAAATATTATACCAATTATGATTCTTTAGTATGTGAAGTTTGGAGTCTCACTCTCCTCCCTCACTAGAAAGTCCTTAATCTTACTTTTTCATAAAGATCAACTATACTTTTTACAATACATACCATTTTAAAATCATAATGGAAAAAGGGTGAGACATTATTATGGCAAAACTGTACTAGACTTCAAGGAAAATGCAAAGGACTGCAGAACAGGCCCTAGTATTATATGTGTTATCTTCTTCACACAGGTTGTGCCACAGATTTCTGTGAACTTGTTCACACATCTCGTGTAACAAAAAGTGGGTCACGTTATCAAAATATGATAAGTAGATTTTGAAGAGTTAGAACTCATTTGAAGTGCCTCAACGGAACCAATTGTTTGAAAACCACATGATTTTCAGACCTTCAGATGGGAAGAATCAAACTCAGGATATATTTTAACTCAAGCCTCAAACTTATTCTACTGGCTTGAAAAAAAAGTAAGGAAAATAAGAAGAAGGAAAGAAAGAAACCAGTCACGCATTTAAAATACAGCTTTTCCCAGGAGCAAGAGCAGTGGTGTCAAAATTTTAGTGTCTTTGACTCTTCTGTAGAAAAAAGGAGCAAAAGAAAAGATTAACATGCAAAAATCTATACTATCTTTTTTTCCCAAGTATGTATGTTAAAGGAGAACCAGACAAGACAAATAGATAAAATGGCAATCATAGTGAAGGCACATAAATTCAGTGAGTAATTTATCTTAACTAGAGTGGTTTTGGTAAGTAATTACCACGTTAGACTATTCTAGCCATCCCCAAAATAACGAAAAGACAACTTTTCCCGCTCCCTCATACCGCACAGATTTAGTCTTTTCTATTTAACAGTGTATTATGAAATTAGGACAAACAAAATTAATTTTCAATGCAAAGAACAAGATTCCTGGGGAAAAGCCATGTGTATCCTGCCAATATTTGAGTAATTAGTATTAAATTATCTGCACACATCAGAAATTAATATCTTGACCTTCTACTGATGTGAGAAACTCAAATATAAGAGGAAAAGAGGGAGTCAATCTGCATTCACTGTCCTCTGAACATTTGAAAGTATTATTCTTAATAAACTGGCTAAACCCTATCATACCATTCATATGCAGACACAATTTGTCATTGACACTGCTGTTAGTTCTGCCTAAGGAAATACCTCACTAATAGACACTCAGCATTCAATAAAATCTGAACTCATTAAAGGAAGCAAGTCTCCAATCTAATGATGTAATTATTTAAGAGGAATAATTTCCAAAAGTTTCTGCAATTTAAAACAAAATATTTAGGTACACATAATCTGATAATTATTCTTTTCTCACTAAATGCCTGTGAAATGCTAATCTAAATGACCTGGTTGTTTGCCCATCAGTTCACATGGCCACATCATCACTGGCACCTCCTGCTGCCCAAATACCTCATAGACCTGATGTTTCCAAAAGCACCATGCACTGACCTGAGCCCTCACAATTACACAGACAAGTATCACACATCACAGAGCAGAGAATAAACAGACTATCAGAATACAGCTCACCTGTTTTTATGAACGCTCAAGGACACAGTTTGTACAGACATGAGACAGAAAAGTCTTCACTGCTAAAGCATCTACATCTTAAATCTTTTGTAACAGATTCCTTGATTTTGAGTAAGAGTGTCATTAATCTTTAACATATCAATATGGGAACACAACTGAACTCAAATAGACTAAAGGACTGACACAACAGAGACTGCAAAGAAGTATACACTGGGATTTATCTGGCACTCTCTATATTATATGGATTTGTATATATACCCCACAGTTAAGGAAAGAGACATTTGGTTCTCTGATGCCAAATACTGGGACTCCCAGGAACAGAAGTGATATTAACAATAATATTAATAATATTAATGTTAATGGCTTTATCTGCATTCATCCTGTGCGTAGGAAGAGCCGACTCTTGCCTGAAGAGCCCATAGCCCAGTCTCCCTGCTATCAGGTACATGAAAGCTTTACAAAGTTCCCTTTTGAGTTCACAGAACAGAAAAAGTTTTCTCTAGTAACCAGATCCAATCTCATGCTCTGGCAGGCAACAGGTCATGTAGCTCTGCTCAGAAATGTATCAAGTTTAAAATCAATTATTTTGTTTGCCCCAGTGATTTAGTGGAGTGGCAGATTCATCACACAACTTTGAATTATTTAGAAGCTCTGAGAAGATGAGCCACAAGAGACAGGGAAAACACAAGAGAGTGGTCCTTGCAACAGTAGTCATGATAAAGCTAGGTAACAGCATGAATTCATGTTCCTTCTCTCAGGTACCCCTGAACTCCCAGCACCTCTCGGATAAATGGTGTTTATCAGGTAACAGAAACAAAAGTATTCTGAAGAGCTAAATGAAAATAAATAGTTGCATGACTTAAGAAAGAAACTAATAGCAAAGAACAAAAACACACTACTCACAGCATTACCAACTTGCTGAGCAATTAGTCTGTGGTTGGCACATGTCAGTAGAATACGTGTCAGACATAACAGAATCATGGAATTGTTTGGGTTGGAAAGGACCTTAAAGATCATCGAGCTCCAACCCCCCTGCCATGGGCAGAGACACCTCCCACTAGACCAGGTTGCTCAAATCATCATCCAGCCTGGTCTTGAGCACCTCCAGGGATGGGGCATCCACAGCTTCCCTGGGCAAATCATGCTGATTCAAGTAGAATTTCCTCAAAGATCATTTTTGTTGGGTAAGTGCTTCAGGATCTGGTACCACTGAAAAAGCCTTGACAAAATACCAAAATGTGTTTTCCATGTGCTCATAAGTATATGCCACTAATAGAAACAGTTATTTGTCAAAATATTGTTGAGGGGAGAAACAAATCACCATCTAGTCTCAAGGTGGGTTCAGCACTAGCAAAGGTTCAGTGGAGTTACTGCCGCGCCCCAGCACCCATCCCTTCCTCACGTCACTTCTGTGTCACGGCATGCTCTGCCACTGCAGTAGAGCATTACAGTTACTATGCACCTCTGTCGCAAATGTCAGATCAAGAACTGATCCAGCTAAAGAAGGAAAATATCAAAAAAAGCCTACTATTACCCTCTTAATTTTCAAAGAATCTGTCCCCAAACTTGATACATACCACAGCCAGCTGTGTCAGCACAACAGAGGTGCCAAAAGGGTGCTCAAGCAAGAAATGGAGGAAGCACCATTTTAAGCTGGTATTGCAGCCAGGTGCAAGGTAAAGCCACAGGCTCACGGTGTAGGAACTGTGATCACAGTATAAACAGAATGCAGTTTCCTCAACAGCTGACTTCTTATCCAGTATCAGGTCTCTTAAGCATATTCACAGTGTGCTACCATCTGGGTCTGGCCTTTAATTGATATAACTCCACTGAAATCAGAAGCCTGTGTTGCTTCACATCATGTCATCAATAATTTCACCACCCTGAAGTAAAGTATCTCAGAATAGATGCACATCATCAGAAGCCCCAACATGCCGCAATAGGTTCATTATGTTTATTTCATCATACCTAAGTATATTTCACACAGCTTCATTTTCTCCAGAGAATGCTTCTCCACTGTGTTTGGAAGGTAAATTTAAATATATTAAAAGCTTTGCCTTCAGGAAAGATGCTTTCAGAACAGGAATACTCATCATTCAAATAAATGATAATGGTTTTTTCCGTCAACTTGTTCATTTATCCATGCCACTATTTTTATTGATGTGTTTCTCCTTCTAAGCAAGGTTAAGTATAAATCTACATTCTAATTAACATTTTTTATATGACTATGCTCTGATTAAAACTAAATGACAACAGAGAAATTTGCATTGATCACTCAAAACTAAGGTGTAATTGCTCTACAGTGATTGGGAATAGCTTTTCATTTGGGTTACTTTGACAATTCTTACATCTACTGAATGAAAAAGGGCTTCATTCTGGAAAGGGAATTCCTTTTAAAATATTTTAATCTGTTAAGAATTTACAAACCTAGTGTGGTATTGTGTGGCATTCTCTGCATTGCATGTACTACCTCGTTTTCATATCAACAATATTTGTTATTCCTCATCAGGTCCCAGAAGAACATTTGTGTCTCGTGCCCTGACCTTTGATATACGTGAGAGAGGTTTCTATTAATGCAACTGGGCACAGCAGTTGCAACAGCATTTGACCTTCTCATCTATATATACTCAGTTAAAAGTATAACTCACCAGTAGGCATGATGGATATTCACTATAATGGCTCAGAGAAGTGCTAGATATCAATGCAGTTCTTTATTGTCCAAAGCAATTTAATTTTGAGGAGTAACGGTAATCCATTGAGGCCATCTTTACCTACAGCAAAGGAATGTCATCCATCCTAGCTTTTATCTTCACAGCAGACTTGCTGCAACGCATAGTTTGCACCAAGGCTTATGCTGGCAGAAACCGGCATAAATCCCAAGAGGCCTGATTTCATGAGTTATGCTGGGAATCCAGAACAAGGACAAAAGAAATCTACCTGTGCTTTGTAGTAACTATTGGACTGTGTTCCTTTAAGAAGTTATTTCTGTACCTCTTAAGATTACAGCACTAACATAATCCACTAGGACATCCAAACACTTGTGTATTAACACTCCCAGTACCATATAATATTACTTGATTGTTTTGTATTTGAAATGCAAGTTTCTGACAAGGTATTTATGAAGTATTATTATCAATCTATTAGCTACTGGAGTGTTCAAAACATAAGAATGAGTACATAAATATTAGCATTTTAGTTCAAGGCCAGAATGTAGTTTTGAAAGGAACCTTTCTGTTCACATTGCAGTGCAGTCTCTGAGCAAACAAACTATATTCCTTTCAGGTGAAACTGTACCAGAAGGTCACCTATCATGCCAAAAACACTGAAGGACATTCAGTCTATAGGGCCACACTAAAGCTGGTGCAAATTAAAACACCTGAAATCAGAACAGAATGATGTCAGATCCTCAACACCACCTGTTTCACTCTACAGATTCACTTCTAATTCACCATGGTTATACATGCACTGAGGCATCATGTAACCCGTCTAATTCCCCTTCATTTGTGTTACTTTACCAAAGGAGTAAAATATGAGTTGGCAGAGTAAGAAAAATTAATCACCTGTCAAGGGGCAGGACTGTTCACTCGTCTTTGATGAACTTAATTGAATATTGCAAGAAGTGGAATTGATTCCTCTGCACATACTGAGGAGGGCAGGCATGGGCTCTAAAGTGGTCATTACCTTTGTCAGTGCCTTTGCAGCTTAGAAAGGTTCCTCTTTATCTTTGGGAAACAATTGGTAGCTACTGGCCTTGACCAGCACCTAAAAAAAAAGGACACAAGCCCCTGGTATGAAAATCTCATTTCTTTTGTGCTGTTTGCAACTTGGGATGCTAGTCTGTCTGCACTAGGAAAGCCAGTGATAAAGAGGACATTATATGCACTTCTTCCACACAGATTCTAGGTAATTTAAAACTCACTGCAGAATGGTTATCCCAGGTAGGCAGGAGTCTAAAAAGCTAATAAAAATGGCTTTTATGCTTGACCACATTAGGCCCTCAAATGCATCTACACGAACTGATGTTTCCACAGACCCTGAAACTCAGCCACCCAGCCTTATTATTGGTGTGATTTTTGTATGTTTCTAGACCAAGCCAGACTGTTTTGATTCCCCATTTACAAAGGTGGTAATGCCATAGCAAAGACCGATAAGCCGGATCTGATAGCTGCATTGGTGATTACACAGGCAGATACAGGACAAACACCTCCTGGTGAAAAATGTAAAGCATTACTCAGTGTGAGTTAAGTTGCTGCTAATGTCCTAGGTCACTTAATCTTGGACAATGTTTCTGTTTGAGTAGCTTACACATTTCCACATCTAGATATTCTATTGCTGCCTGTTTACCGTTTGAAAGTCATAAGAGATGGTGACTAAACCGTGTTCAGTCATTGGGCATCTTCAAAGCTCATTCTAGCATGTTTTCCCATGTTTACCGTCATTTTAGAAGCATGAAGAAGTGCTAGCAGACCCACAATTCCTCTGGCCCACTGAAACTGAACCTTTGGTCTCAATTCCTTAGTGGACAGACAGACATAATGCTGCTAGGGTTGTGCAGTGATCATACTGCTTTGTGTGGGGTAGATGCTAAATGCTGCTAGATGAACTTCCACAGCTGATGAATGTCATTAGCATGACAATCACAGTAGACTTGTACTCCTTAATCCTTTCTACCCGTGACATACCAAGCAACATCTCCAATGAGCTGCAGACACTATTGGGCATTCAGTTCTAGGTCTCTGACAAATTCTTCCTTTGTCAGCACTGAAACAGTTTTGAATCCCGCCAATAAACATTAACTTTTTAACAATGACAATTTTCATTCTGCTTGTGTAAAAATAAGTGATCTTACATGGAGCTTGGCTGACAAAATATCATAATTTTGTGGACCACTATCCACAGCAATAAAGTAATATGACTAAAAATTCCATGCAAAATTAACTATTGGACCCTAGTCAGTCTTTGAATTCTTGTACAGCAACTTTCATAGAGCCTGCAATCTAGAAAGAATAGATAATGCTATTGAAAGTTAATACCATCAGCAGCTTCTAGGTTATGGTTAACCGTATTCAAAACTCATGCATGAAACAAAGCAAACAAGAAAGGCTTTGAGAGGCATCCTTTTTTGTCCCCAGGCATCACAGATAAAAGACAAATTCACTGATCTTTGCTCTCATATACATCACATAGCGTACCTCTCTGAAAATGTATAAACAAGCTGCATAGCAAATCATTCCATATGATTACAAAGTCCAGATTAGTTAGCATAAGAACAGCTATACTGAGATCAAAGAGATCAATATTTTTCACATCTAGATTTTCTAAGCATCAAAACACGTTTGTTTGCAGAGACTTGTGGAAAAATTTTAATTATATGAATTATGTATAACTAGGAAAATGTGAATGACAACACTAGAACAAATTACATGAATAAGGAATAAAGAAATGGCAGCTGTCAATGGCATTGAAATCATCAGGTCATCAGACATCATGGCACTTATCTACATACAAATTCAAGACACTCAGAGCAGGAATCAAAGGCAGACTACACCCAGAGAAGGAAATCATGTCTGTGAGTAGATCGGCAGAATTCCCTAATGACATTTATAGAGGAGGGACAGGATGAAAAAGTAAAAGATCACAATCACTGTCAGCTACTTGAAGGCACAAAAGTCACATCCATAAAACAAGAACACGGTTGCTAAATGGCAATAGCCTATGAGACCTGATGAGATCCTTCACAGCTGATGACCCTTTTCCTCTGTGCTATCACAGGTAATCCCACCCAGACTAATTAGACAAACATTGTGTTACTTATAAGCATTAAAATAAATTAGTATAAAAGCATGAGAAAATGTGCCTGCGATCCTATATAGGAATAGATATGAGTGCATAAACCCAATTCTATTTAAAATAAACAAATAGAAAACTTCCCTTGCTATGTAGGCTGCCAAGAGCTTTGTTATAGTAGCTGCGATGTTGCTCTGTCTGTTAAGCACCTACAGCTGTCGGAAATGTATTACATAAGGCGTAGCAGCAAGTTTTTGAAGAAAGTCATCAATGAACATGCATCTCTTCTGTAGAACTCAGGTTTTGTTTAATATGTCTTACATTTTATTTTTCTTCTTTGCTACCATTTAATTATTATTATTATGTACTCAAATAGTTGAAAATTCAGAAAGTGACAAAATGTTTTCTTTGATTCTGCTAGTTACCATGATCAAAAGCTAATATTTCTATCAGAAAACTATTTCCAAGACAGCCATACTTCTAATGAATTTTAAAATACAATGCAAACCCCTGTTCTTGTCTGCAAGCAACAGTGGTCTTTACAGGGCAAACCATAAAACACACTTGAGTTAACTTGGATATGGGGTCAAAGGAGTCTTCAAACAAGCAAACAAAAGTGCTTGCATTTTTATTTCCTAAATTCAATTATATCACGTGGCATTTCCCTGGACAGTCATTTTTATTTTCTTCTTGACAATTCTTCAACTTAAGCATGAAAGTGCAAGCAAGTGCCATTAAAAGTTTTAAAACATTTTTTTAAAATCAGATAAGGATGAAAACAAACTCTCCCCATTATTCATATCTCTTGAAAGTGATCTATTTGACAGAAGATTATGGACTAAAGATGCAACTGAAGTAATGTATATGAGCTGAGAACAACTGATATTTTTTGAAAAATCCAATAACATTACTATATGCTTGTAAAGTTTATCTGAAGTGCAATCATAAAGCCTCATTCCCTCTTCAACACCAAAAATATTAGTGGCAGTCAAAAATAAGCAAAGGTTTGAAATTTCAGTTTAAAAACAATTCTATGGTACATACCTGAAAATATAGCAATAAGTTTTTTTCCCTGATAAAAGGAAAAAAAAAACCACAACACTTTCCAATATTTTCTATGTTTAGAAATTATTTTAAAGGTTGGTTCATCACATTAAAACAGGCCAGGTATCATTCATTATTTCAGTTCACATTAAAATAACAAATACATAAAACAAAGCAATTCATCTGCTTTCCATTCAAACTTACACAGGCCCAAGAGCAATGAGTTGATTGGCACTTCAGTGCAAAGTCTTTGTGCTGCTTGTTATGCAGAAAGGCTACTGGAATACTTTTGTCAGAGACAGCTATAAGCTGCCAAACAAAAATTAGCAATCATGGCAAAATATTATATTTCCCAAAAGCCATGGACATTGTGACTTCTTTGACAACTGGGACTTATTTCAGTTTTAAATGATACTGAAGCATTGAAAAGTTTTAAGCTTTGATTGCATCTTAATGTAGAAAAAGAGCAGAGAGTTTTTTTATCTTACTGTCATGAACTTCAATTAATAATTAATAATTTTTAATATTTTAATAGATTTTATGCTTTCAAGCCTACCCAAGCAAACTGGAAAACCATTGGGTATAGAAGCTTCCTCACTACAACACAACAGTAGCAAATAAGATTTCATAGTTCCATGAGCAATGAAGGCTTGCCTCACTAAAATCTTATGTACCTTTTACCCTCAAACATCAGGGAATTTGTATCAAGAAGCTATTCATGATGTACTCAGAGATTCTGTATCAGTTTAGTTTCATATTCTTCTCTCTGGGGTATCTAAATGCTTAAATCTATGCAAAAAGGTGAAAATTTCTCCATGAACAAAAAGCATAAAAAGGCCTTGGTCTAAAGAAGTCTTTAGGCAGTAACAAGAAAGTGAATCACAGTACGGAAAATGCAAATATTAAATAATTAATTAAATAAAATTGACAACTCTAATTTTATTTATCTGGGTAAAAAATATTGATGTTATAAATGTACCAATTCATTGAAATCAACACAGTTCCACGGGTTTGCAAGGTAGACTGCCAAAGATAGGCTTTCCAGCCGTGGGACAAAATAGGGGTGTCTCTACATGTGTCCAGAAGCTATAAAGTAATTAACAGTGTGGTGAATATTTGTTCAGGATCTCATGATGGGTTAATGGCAGAAGTCCAGAGTTTACAGACAGATCTACTATTTCAGCTAATAGATTTTTATTCCATTGTAGGTAACAGCACATGTTTCAGTTCGCTGCTCTTATTACAAGAGTAGTAACCAATGGTAGATTTGCACTCAGGTGATTCGACATGATTGTCCTACCTACTACTTAGATTTACCTGGAAAACTTATAAAATTATACTGATTATAGTGCATTTTCTGTGGATGCGGAGAAAGTCACAGAAGGTGTTTGGATGTTCAACACCCTAATGATAAAGCTACAGGCTGTTCTGAATTTTAGAAGTGTTTCAGTTCTGACCTAATTCAGGACTTTACAGCTGTTCTCTAAGAACTTCTCAGCAATCTCTCACTTTCTTTTTTCACTCAGTTTTCATCTGTACAGAATAGGATCTCTGGAAGGTGTTCATCAGAAAGCTGCCTTTGGTATTTCTGTTGCTATTTGTACTGGGAAACTCGCATCCATCTTGGTCCTGAGAAGATGCAAGAAGTTGAAGAAAGTGCAAAGTGAAGAACGAAAAAAACATTGGTTACCAAATCGTAAAACAAAAAGTTGTAGCTGACGAAGTTTAACTCATTTAACGTTCATTAAGGTAGCAGATTTTAACAATCCACTATCTTTCTGGTTTTCCTTATTTAATGCTTTGCATTCCTCCACACATAACATATTGCTTTATTCTATTCATTGTTAGTATTATTAAGTGGGTTTTAATATTTATTCTGATAAGGCATGACAGGAAACATGTAATGCACTCACATTATACTAATAAGATCAAGAAATTATGTAGTTGTCAAGAACATACATCAGCATATATACTAGTACCAGGAATGGAAAATCAAAGGGGTTTTATTTGCAAAAAGATGCAAGATAACCGTACCTTGGCAGAACTAAAACCTGTTGTTCTTCCATATTGGTGTTGAGGCCTTTGCAAAATAGGTCTGCTCATTCTTAGCCATCAAATAGAAGTACTTGAGAACATTTCAAAAATTTTAGTAAAATTATTTGATTTACCCGAATTAGATAATAAGGGAGAATAGTCTAGAAGGGTGAATGAGAGTATGCATTAAGAATGGGATATTTCTCATGTGTCCAGTTTGGTTTTCCCTAGAAAATTAGAGGTCTGCTTCCTATACATAAGTAGGCTTATAGGAACAAACTCAAGAACTTCAAGAAATTAAGGTAACATTTTAAGCGTGTTCTGAAACTTTTTAAACCTCAGGAGATTTATTTTTGAGTTCCAATATATTAATGGCAGCAAGAAATCAAACTACTTTTTGGAAGATACATTTATGGAGAGGTTATATAACATAATTGCTATTAACCAATATATTACTGTTGTTCATCTTGGAAGACCTCTTCCAATCCTCTTTGACTATACCTTACTGATCAGAACCACTATTTACATTTTTCCCTTTCTTTGAAATACTACAGCAATCCTATTTTTTATCTACTATAGATGAAAGGTTATATATTTAGGCATCCAGTGAAACTGAAACACAAACCAACAAACAAAGGAATGCTTTTTCGCATTACCTAGAAGGGGAGAAAATTATTAGTGTTGTAAACTCTGCTTAATGTTTTACAGCAGGATTCTGGCAAGGGTTCTTAGAATTAGAGACCACATTTTTACAAATGCATTCTTTTAACATACTCCCTTTCAAAAACCCTAGCCCCATGATGTCATATAAATATAAAATCCAATTAACTGCAATGGATTTCTGCATAAATAGAGAGTTAATATAAATGAGGTTGTCCATTCCTTAATCTCAGTTCAGTGTTTCACACAACTTGTCAAAGGTTGCAAATGTTTCCCTATCTAAAACCCTTCTTGCACTGTTCACTTCTGACATAAGCAGTCTGCATAAGTTTGGCTACTAGTAGAAGTTTATATTATTAATTTTTTTTAAAGAAGTGTATAGATAAATAGCTAAGCAAACACCTGATTTTGTTTGTTAAAATATCAATACAAACGATAACTTGAACTCGAAAAATCAGTCTATGTGTGAATCTTCAAGTAACCAGATAAATATAAAGCTGTGTAAATTAAAATGGCTGGAGAGGAAAAATACATAGATATTCAGGAACACATAAACACATAGAGATATTAAAACAGCTAATTTGAAAAAAAATGCCTTCTATTAAAAAAAAAAAAAAGAAAAAAACCACATTACTTACCGGTGTAATTAGAGTACAACCACCTATACATATCACTTCAATGTCAGAAAAGATAATCTCTGACGAGAAAAAATCACAGATTGTTTCCAAACTTAAGAATTAAATTCCTACAACAAACTCAGAAAACTCAGAGAAGAAAAAAAATCTAATTCCTCCATCTGTTTTATAGTAAAGTTATTTGGCAGGACAGAAGAACTACTGGAATCAGATGTCAAGCCCATTTATATTAAATCATTATTTTTATGACACTTCTCACAAAAGACTGAGAGCTAACTCAGTGTCCAGGCCAAATTTCAAGTGCAGTAATTATATTCTGCCTCCTCAAATTGATAAATGCCACTGTCTGCAGCTGAGTTAGTGTTAAGATCCATACCAGTGTGCCCATACTTCTGTAGTAACGGACATGACGTAAATGTGCATTTTAATCTTTTAAAATCCACTATGATTCATGGTGGTTTTTAACTAGGTTCTGTCAGTACAGTATTTTGAGATTCCCACATACACAAGCTTCCTTAAGACAAAAAAAAAAAATCATAATTCAAGGGTAGCCAGCTGCTGAAAAGATAGGCATGTCTGAATGCTGTGGTGATGGAATTTGAGGGAAAGGAAAATGAAGCAAAGAAAATGTAAAGGTGGATATGTCATCCTGGATCTGAAGGAAAAGCTGGGGGTGGAATTTCTCATAGATCTTGAGCAATTCTTACATTCACCTGCAGAAAGAGGGGTTTACTAACTTCCTTTCCATAGAGGTTTTCAAAAAAGAAAATCAGAACTGTCTGAAATAACAGATCTGTCCAGACAAAGATATGTTTTATACCGTATGTGGCTGATGAGCCAGCAAGCTTCAAGACATTACACATTCAGAATAAAGGGTCTCAGAAGAAAAAAGCTTTTCAAGAAGAGTTTAGAGGACTGCATAACTTCTCAGTCCTCATCTTCCACTAAATGGACATAACAGCCATACACTATAAGGCTCCTATCTGTCATTTGTCGTTTTTCTCCTCTGTTACATACAGTTTTCAGCTGTCTGAGCACTTTCAAGGTGAACGTGTTTTACTGTTTGTGAAGGGTGACAGGAGATTAAGGGAATAAAATTTCAAGCATTTGGTTTTGAATAGTTTAAATATCAAGGATAGTGTATTAGTTATCTGCAGTAATATTTAGGTCCTTATTTTACTCTCTAAGCCACAAAAACAACTATCAACTCCTTTTAGACACATGCAGCACTAAGACAAGATCCCCTGAATATTAGAAATCTTCACTATGCCCCATATCTTGACAGTAAATACTTCTAATACAGGAACTGTCAGCTGACAAAATCCTAGCAGTGTTTAACTGCATGTCCAGCAATGACTGATCACATAAAAAGTGTACTGGAAATGGAGTTTGCAATAAATTCCTTTTTCCTCTACAAGAATGTCCCCAAGACCATTGTAATAGACCTGAACTATTAACAGATTAAAAGTCAATGGGTAAATGAACTGTCCTGAAATCCTCCAAGATAAGTAGAGCTCACCAACACCACTGTTGGATACCCCCATCTCCTAAAGAGGATTCCCCTAGTCATTTTTTCAAGAGTCAAGGAAAGTGGAAGCTTCTTCTGGACAAAGAGAGAAAAAGAAAACCCTAGTTGGTTTTGCAAGATTTTGTAAATAAATACAACCACCTACCTATATATGTATGTGTAGACACACACTTTCTCACATATTTATATTCATTTTTTATTAATTCTACAGAAGATTATTGCAGATGTATGGAAAAAAATTATTCGAAGATTGTTGTCACTGACCTTTCACCCATCCACTGTACATGACAGTACTATTTTCTAGTAAGTAAAAAAAAAGTAACAAAAAAAAAGCACCATAGGTTTTTGAGGAATCCTCCAGAAACATTTTGATCAACAGCAAGTTATTATCTCCTAAAGCACAGACAGGTATGATCTGAAAAAATTTCTACCAGCTATATTTGTTGGTAGAAAGTTTGAATCAAGAAACGGATTCTCAGTTGCTGTAAACTAAGAGAAAAAAAAACAAAAAACAAACAAAAAAAAAAACCACCAAGAAACTCTCCCCCAAAACCCACCCCCCAAGACCTCTTTCAAATAGTGCAGTTACACCAAATTCACTAGAGGAAGAAATGGCTCTTCAAATTTTGCATTTGCAAAATATAAACCAAACTAGAACAGCTGGAAATGAATTACTTTATTTGGTTCACATATGGAAAGACAAAATACAGCCTAATATCCAATTAAGGGTTCTTGCAAGATAGTAACTAAAACACCTTGCTCTTTTAAATATACTGCCAATTATAACCATTATAAGAAAAACAAATGTTATAGCCAAGTTCAACAGCTACCTTAGCTATGTAAATATATAGGTCATGTTGAGCAATATGAACAAATTCCCAGACTAAAAAGAACTGGTTAGATCTCAGATTATCCTGTAAGGATCTTGCCCTTTCACAACTAATTAAGCAAATTTAGGTAATTTCATCTCTATCAATCAGACAAAGAAAATAATAGACTTTACTGTATCTCAATTAAGTTTACTTCACTGTTTGACTTCTACTTCATCTCCCTCAAAGTGTCTTTTCAGATAGACTCTATATATAACAGGTAATCTTTCAAGTCAGCATGTGGGAGCACAGCTTTCATTAGCAATAATGGAACTTGTTTGCATAACTCCATATAAACAATTCTGAGGACTTATTTCCTATAAAAGCTGCACCATTTTCAGAGGGAGACCTCTTAGTGAAGGAGAATCTTCCTCAGTGAGCTGGCAGCCAGATCACTGCACTCATTTCTGCCAGCTCCCCTCCTTTCTTAATTCCAGAGTCTCTACTAGAATAATCAATTTTGGTTACTTCCAAATATCCGAATTCCAGAAAACTCAATTTAATTAGTAAGAGGACTACCAGTGGCTATCCTGTAAGATTACTATCTTACAGTCATGACCATTTAGTTGACTGATGAAGTCACAACATGAGTAAGAAGGCAGGTGTCTTTCCGGATGGCTGAAGAAAATAAAACTCAAAACAGCAGAGAATAATTTTTCATCAATTAGTTCTACACAGACAAGGGAACTCACATGTACAATAATTCAACAGCTTTAATCCTGTAAAATAATATCTGAGCAAATCTCAAGTTGAGCCACCTAGAAATTTTATAAAGCATTCAGAGGAATAGTGGCAAGTGCATATGCAAATGTTTTTATGCTGTAAGAAATATGAAATCATTTGAATAGCTTCCTTTTTAAAGAGAATGTACTTTGCCACCCCCAAAAATATTTTTAATAGTAGAAGAATCTATAGCGACCCTTGGATTTTAAATCTCTGAAGGATAAGGAAAAGAGGAGTGTTGACTTCAGGATAAATATCATAAACTAGCTACTGATCTCAGCAGATGCTTAGGAATAGGAAGAATCAGAATCAGAATCAGTGCTTGTGATGTCCTAACCTTCACTGCACAAGAGACTGTCTTCTCTGTAGGGCTAGTCAGCAATAAGGGTATTGGACACCCTCCAGACAACTAGTTAGACATACACAATGATGAAAAAAAAACCTCCTCTAACTACACAATGCAAAAGACTGTGATCCTTAGAGTTCATTGGTAAGGCATTCCTATTAAGGAAAAAATAGTCCTCTAGTCTATTTAGACTCTAATTCTAAAATTATTGAAAGGCTTTTATCAAACAGTCATTGTATAAAAACCGTCTAGTCTTTGAATAGGCATTTAGTTCTTTCATGAATATTAAATTTATTTAATATGTTGCAATCTCAGAGAAAGCTGGTACAGATCTTTGTAATTGCTCTAAAGCTTTTCATACTCAATTTGTGTGATCTCCGTGATGTGTGATTGAATTAAAATTTGAATACACAGACTTTGGTTCTTTTATGTGGCTTTTAAAATTATTGTTCCAAGAGACCAGTAAAACTCTGCTCTAACACTCTCAAATGGTAGAGCCATTTCTAGTACCTCAGGAATTTTACTTATCTCCCTTGTCAGTTAAATCTCAGTTGAAACTTCATTTTACTACATCCAAGTGACAGTACAGGCGATTTTTCTCTAAATAGGTAGCAAAATTAATGGTGGCAGTAAGGAAGCTAAAGCTCAAGTTAGCAACCCAAGTTCTAGGGAGAAAGTTTGTGCAACCTAAGCAGAAGCTTGTGTGATCTCACTTAATTACCACTGTTATTTGCTGCACAGGGAAGCTCAACCAGATAGCAGTTGTGCAAAACCATTGTAAAACAACATTTTAGCTCCACAGTAGGAGATAATGGCACTACCCACTGCCTAGGCAACAGTTGAAGAGAGACCTCTACATGCCACTCCTTGTTCACTTCAACAAGGTCATGATTACACTCTTTAGAGTTATTATTATTCTCTTCCTAGGGTATATAAGCCATATTTAGTCACAAATATAAAGAGAACTCTGGTTTTATTTTCCATACTTAGAACTACCTCTTCAAACATGAGAGGAGTCACACTGATTTAACACACCAGCAAACAAGTAAGAAGTTTTCTGAACTGGTAGATTTCTGCTGCTGTATATAATCAAAGCATTGCATATTATGAACAGAAAATGCAGATGTCACATCTTCAAAAAAAAAAAAGGCTATCAATCAACATTGCCTTAGTTAGATGCTTCAGATCGATGGATAATCTACACCATTTCTTAGAGTTAGTTATGCTTCATGACCTTTTGAGTTCTTAGAATGTCGTGAAACTTTTAATCCTCCTCTGTTGTCTCACTTATGTTTGCGAATGAGTCATGTTAGAATCAGTTATTAACAGCTGCTCATTATAAGGACCATAAATATGCAAACTGATCTGCTGAGTGGTTGAAAGAAAGCAGGTTCTTACAGCATGAATGTCTATACAGGACTCTCCTGAGGCATCCTCATAATCTTTTAGGAAACATAGATGGGCTGAAGATGTTGTTCATGAGAAACCTCTCTGTTAGGAAGACAATGGCCTAGAAGGTACCTTCTACTGTCTCTACTGAGTTTTGTTTTTTTTCTTTCAAGTATCTTGTAGTTTTATTTTAAAAAAAGGCATCTTAAAAGTAGTTAGAGGGTTTTGCCTGCATTACTTTGAAAATATCTTTCACATCTTATATCTCTAATGGATAAAAAAACTAATGTTTAAGTCCTTGTGATTTTCTTTCTAATATTGTTGTTCAGCTTATAAAAAAAAAATGCCTTCTAGGTATTTTCCTGGTGATATATGCACAAGCAAGAGTCATTATTCCATTTTATGCTTTACATTACACTACAAGCCAACTTCTAGTAAAATAAGAGCTCTGTTTTAAGTGCTTCTGTGCAAATATTATTATTATCACTATTATTTCAAACTGTGACTAGGCACAAGAATACACAGCACACAGAAGTGTATACAGATAATTACCAATCCTGTAATTCCCAGTACAACCTATACAAGTACAATTTTGGTGCTCATAGTATCTGTATAACATCAGTGAGCTCAAATACCTTCTTCCCAAGTGTTTCAACTGTTGAGTTCCTAAACCTGCAAGTGAATATACTTGTTGGATCAGAGGAGACAGCCTGTGCAAGCTCAAACAAGGCTGTGAACATTTGTTCACATTTAGTTTACAAGTTCAAACACTGTTGGTTTACACCAGAAGACCCAGCTGTCATGCCGCCTGATGAATACCACAAACTCACTAACAGCAACGGAGTTACCTATTGTAAATAAATTTACAACTTAATTTTAAGCATTCTTGTGAAAAGCTTACATGATGTGAAATCTTCAGCAATAAATAAAATACAATGATTGCCATGAATGAATTGAAAATTATTTCTGACAATCCATACATCACTGTTGTCTTACAAACTGCCTGAAACAGTCTCAAGAATAATTTATTTTCTGCTAGTGAAAATCATCTTGTGAACAGACTTTCAGTGACTGATCATTGTCGTGGGTTAAGCAGAGTAGAGTTAATTTTTTTTTCCTTTTCCATTCTCTTCATAAATAGCTAGCAAGAAGCTATGTTTTGGATTCCTGCTCAGGAGAGAATTGATAAGAGAAGAACGTTTATAGTTATTGCTAGGATGTTGCTATTTGTTCTCAAGGACATACATTCAGCCTTTTAGGGGGGAAGAGACAGTCTGGCTTCTAGCCTGGGATTTGCTTTTAGGTAAAGATTGAGAAGCAGACTGACCAATTATTCCATCACATGCACGTCATACCCAGTATATAGAAGAAGACTCTTCTAGGAGTGCTGATCTTTGCACTTCCGGATTCGTCTCGCTTTGGGGGAGCCTGCGTTCGCTCTCCCAAGGTCTTTCCCCCCCCTCCCCCCAAGGCCGCCGTTAGCTCTCGGCCCGGGACACTCGTTTATCTCCGTTCCATGAGTTTTGGCATCCTCCCTCTCCAGGAGGATCATTAGCTGTTTTTTTTTTCCTGCTTCGGTCAGCTCTCGGGCTGGGACGCTTGGGCTGTTATCTCCGTTCCATGAGTGCCTCCGGGAGCAGTGCACCCCCTTTCCCCTTTCCCCCCCCCTTTTCTGGGGGAATCGTCTGTGCGGTTTCTGGGGATTATTAGCTGGCAACAGGCCGAGCCTTTTTGGGGGGGCAGTATCATTGTCAACAGGCCAAGCCTTCTCGGGAGGGGGGCAGCATAATTGTGTATCACCTATTCTCTCCCTCCTTCGGGGCCATTGGCTGGGAGTGGGCTAGGTCTTTGGTCATCAGGTGGGGAGGGGTAGTATCACTGTGTATCACATTGCATCTTTGTATATAGTATTATTTCTAATATTATTGTAGTTTAGTTATTAAATTGTCCTTATCTCAACCCACGAGTCCTCTTTGCTATTTACCTCTTTAATTCTCTCCCCTATCATTGGGTGGGGGCAAGGACTGTGTGAGCGGGTGTGTGTGTGGTTTGGCCCCCAACCAAGGGCCAACCCATCACATTCCTTTTTGGCGCCCAACGTGGGGCAGAGCGGTTGAGATAACGACAGACTTGAATAGAGTGTATTAAAACATTCATTATGTTTGAGTTTCCTAAGTTGTTACTGCTGAGGAAACTGTTTTCATTTCTTTATGCGTTCTGGGACTTGGCTTTAGAGCTCTATAAAGTAGTACCTTACTCACCATATATGCTTTTGTTGTTTGCTGGTGGGATTATCATCTCTAGGTTTTGGATCAAGAACACTGTGTGGCTGATTAAGGCGACTGTTCTATTGTGCTGTTGTTTGATGGCCTGTTCTGCAGTGAAAAAGTTAGCAGAGTTCATCTTTGTTTTTTACAACGGCTGGCACCAAGCTAAGTAAATCTGTGGCGTCATCCCTGGACTCTGGGTACCCCTTGCTGACAGCATCATCCCTGGGCTTTGGGTCCCCATTGATGAACATTTTTGCCAACTACACCAGTAACATAACTATGGAGGCGATGTTTCCCTTCACTGTCCTGTTGTCCTCCGGAGGATTTGCAAAAGCGTATGAGAACTTTGAGTATCGCTGGGATTTTCAAGCCAGTTTGATCCTGTTGCTAGGCCTCCTGAATGTATGTCAGTTTATACATAACATTCACCATTGGTCCATCATCTCCACCTTTACTAGGGTTAA
>WKFP01014327.1:380588-415537 GCA_011057875.1 Pterocles orientalis
GGGGTAGTATCACTGTGTATCACATTGCATCTTTGTATACAGTATTATTTCTAATATTATTGTAGTTTAGTTATTAAATTGTCCTTATCTCAACCCACGAGTCCTCTTTGCCATTTATCTCTTTAATTCTCTCCCCTATCATTGGGTGGGGGCAGGGACTGTGTGAGCGGGTGTGTGGTTTGGCCCCCAGCCAAGGGCCAACCCATCACAATCATTAACACCTCAGTGCTTCCAAGCCTCTTCTCTACTGTTATGTGACTGGAGACAAATAAAAAAAAATCAACACCAATGCATACATCCCAAGAAGTCAGTATTTCATTTGACTTCATACTTTCATCTTGTGCAACAGGTGTTAACAGCCCTTCTGATACTGTTTTCCATTACAATCATTGCACATTAGTAGCACTTAGTTCTTCCAGAGGAACAAACCAGTATGGTGTCTGATATTTACAAACAGATAAGAAAATGCTTACCCTAAGACCATATAAAAATGTTATTGAGTAACCACAGGCTTTCCCTGTGGCACACTGGCATTTCAGGAGTCTTCCCCACTTTTTTCAATAAATATCTTTATTTGAGAACAGTGAATTGTGATCTGTGGTCTGCAAATGGGCCATATCAAGATCATCCACAGAAAGTACCGTAGAAAGCCCATCTTTCCTCAATAGCTTAAATCTTCCACACCAGTCACAGCAGGGTTTAGTAAACCACAGCTCTAAGAAGTTTTACATTAGCTGCTTTTGGGTTAGGAAGGGAGGACTGATTGACAAACAGCATGAACAGAACACTGCAGGTGGACCGGTAAAAGCTGTAGTGGGTTTCTGTGGCAGAAGAAAAGCTGTGTTTGTTCTGAACTGCTCTGGCCTTTGCAGTGGAAACTAAGTATTGGCAAAGCTTGTTAGAACATGACCTCAGTTACAGACAGAAACTGAGACAAATTCAAGCTATCATCAGAATAATATAGGATAGTGAAAGGTAGTTTTTAAACATGGTTAGATAAATTACTTTTTTTCCTTTCCAACTTTCTTATTTACCCTAGAGGTTTAGTTCTGTACAGAGTAACAGTCCAAGTATTAAAATAAATCACATTTTCTATTAGATAAAAAAGCTCATATAAAGCTTTTACTCAAATTAAACTGCCAGAACTGAGGTTTGGATGTGACCCAATTATTCATTTTACCTGTTTGATGGTTATTTAGAAGTCACTGGCTTTTTGTTCAGATAAAAGAAACAGCTAAGTTGATTGTTGGTTTTGTCTTCATGTTTATTCTCCAAATTTTCAATTAGATGTTGGTTTTTAAAGTGCTTTTTGAGTTAGATTTCACTCTCAAGTTAGACTTTAATCTGCATCTCAACTCAAATATTGAATTCATCCATTAAAACGAAATGAGATTTTTTAAAACCATAGATCCCTCAGTTATCTTTAAAGAGGACTTGACTATGATATCTCCAAGGGCCCATCTTTCGAAATTAGTTTTCTGATAATGAAAATCATTGGCTTCATTGATATTCTGAATGTCATTAAGGAGGCTCGTGATACCAAACCCTAATTAACTTCACAATTTCACTTTGATAAGTAACTGGTCTCTACTAACTTACAGGTCTGGTCTGTCAGGATGCTGGCTAGCATTACACAGGCCTTTTTTTTATTTAAAAATAGTCTTAGAAACAAAAAAGTTCAGTCTATGCTTAATGTTATTCTTTTCCATTTAATTTTAGATTAATTCCCAAATGCTAACAAGGTTGCTGACTGAGATTGCTACTGGAATCAGCCACACAGGAGTGACTCAGGGTCCTGGAGCTCACAGATCACATTGTGATGTCGTCTCCAAGTGCAAAATGATGCTACAAAACAAGAATGGAAAAGAATTACTAAAATTTCATTTTATTAAAAGTGATCTTGTTAGAGCAGAAAATATAAAGATCTTTTGTGCTATTATTTAAATACTAACATATTTTTACAGCAGCATGTGTGAAGTAACAGGCATTCCCTGTGGTGCAAATAAAAGCCTTAAGTTCTGCACCAAGGTGTTTAACACCAGCAGGAGAGATACCATTTGAGAGGAATGTCTGTTTTCCAGATTTTAAGATCCTCACATCCCAAAGTGCTTGGAACCATTCAATTATTTTTCCACAGTTTATTATTTTGTTGCTGTTGTTGCTGTTTACAGGGTTTGATTTTGGTTGCATACATTTTCTCCTCCCCTGCAATACAAAATGACAGGAAACCACATCTGTCTGGATATAGTTGCTGTTAAATTCCAGATGCAGTACTGACTAATTACTCTACTGGATGCATAGACAGATGTTTTTTCAGTGTCATCTTTACTGTCATTTTTATAAGATTTAACTCAAACATGGATCTCTTTTTTATTCATAGATAAAGAATATTACAAAACAAAAGCACATATAAACGGTTCCTCTATACAGGGATACGGAGAGATAAAATTCCTTGCTTAAGATCACACAGTGAGAATGCAAACCTGGTTTCTTAATTCTCATTTTTTTTAAAAAATCCACACAAACTCTTTCAAAAATGTTTTTCTTGATGTGTATGACCTAATTCTTCTGCCTACTATCACATAAACACACCGTGCTGAAAAGTGAGGAAAAGAGCTTGGTAGACCGATTCATATTCTTGTATCTCTCTGAGTGAAAGAGTTACTGTACTTACTCTTGACGGAGTCTAGAGATAATTCAACATCATCTCAAAATTGCTTAGTCTATTCTGAAATGGATTATTCCTCCAACAACATTAATTTGGACAACTGATATTTATCCATCAGCAGGACTGAACATTAGCAGTGCCAAATGTATGTATGTATTAACAGCACTAAGACATGAGGCTGTCTATACCACAGCATCCAAGGCCCAATTGTGGAGCTGTGGTCAGATATAACACACAGTGAGGAAATTACAGGCATGCTCAAGTCCTGTTTGGAGCACTTTTCTCAAACTGAAGACCCCATTAATTCATGGAGGACAATAGTTCCTACAGATCCAGTAAACACCGCAGCTCCCTAGTATTCGTTTATATATAAAATATGCCCTCTCTCTTCAATTTGCCATCCATCAAGGCCTCACAGTCCATTTTTTTGTGGAGCTGTTGCCTACCAGAGCAATACCAATGCAAGACAACTTGAAATCAGTAGAGATATCAGTATAAAAACAATTAATATACCAACTCAGGATCACATTGCAAGCCAAGTTCCCCGTTCATTCATTCAAATCCTACATTAGCTCTGCCAACCTGGAGTATGTTACATTCTTTCATCACCTTCAGACAAATAAGAAGTAGCTACTGATTTCCTGCTAAATCTAGTGCATGTAAAGAGAAGGAAAAAAATCTGGTTTCCAGTGAATATTCATCATCACTTTTGCTTCAAACACCATATTGTGTGTTCAAATGTCATAATAGTTTCCTAATAAAGTAGTAAACTTCTGATATTTAGTCCATTACCTACTGTGAAGGAAAAGTTTGTATGATACTAATTATGATTTATAGCATGGCTGCATGCAGAATAGAAGTTTCCATAAGAAGAGGTTGTACTGAAATTAGTAGTACCCTCTTTTTGTCCTGAGAGATTTTGCTTCTGCTGGGACTTTATTATCCTTTATCATGGGTTAGTATAATATACAGTCAAAGCCTTGCTTCTTTTTAGAGAGCCCTGGTCATGGATTTTGCTGCTGATCATCACCGGTCTCACCCTTGGCTCCTTCAAACTGCAATGTTAATTATTTTACACAGAATACAAAAAGAGGCTGTGAACCTCTGGGCTGGAGAGTACTGCAAACCTTGACTGGAGGTGAATTCTTAAAGAGCAAATGTTAGAGGTCTTTATCTTTCACATCATAGCATGAAGATATCCTACTTCTTTGACACAATTACATGAGGAAAAAATAAAACCCCAAATCGTGAGAAGACCCTGCTCATTCTGTCATGATAGAAAGGCTAAAGACAAGAAGTCCTGGTTCTGCCTTGGAATAGAGGGAGCCAGAAAAATGCTTGCCCTTAAATTTTGTTTCATGTAGCTACACAAAACATATCCAGACTGTGCATTCATAGAAGGAAAGTAGTATCTTGACCACAAAACATAATTTCTGCTTCTTAATTTTAGACATAATGACATCATTCATTATTAATTCAGTTTTGCTACCAGCTTCCCAGTGGATGTTCCAAATAATGGACCTCGCGTAATTTCTCAGACATTTTCACCAACACAGGGACGCCACAAGAGAGCAAGATAATCTGCTTTTTTACAGGAAAATGTAGGATATGCTGTTTTGTTATTGATAGCTCTGTGAAAGGATGGCACTCTGTGTTATAAAAGCTTTAAAATTTGAAGCCTGGTCTTTGTAATGGCACTCTATAACCTCTCCTTTTTATCATGTCTAGCTTCTGCTTACTCTACTGAAGTCTACTCAAAGTGTACAAGTCTATTGTCTGTCACATGCAGAATTCAGAATCATGCATCTTATTCCTTTTATTTGAATTATTTGGTTGCATATTTTCCTTTTCCATACAAAAGAGTCAGCTCCATCTCTCCCTTAAAAAGAAAATCGTAACACAGAGGTTTTGTCATTGAAGCAAGTAAACAAGAAAAAGATAGATTTCTTTTTAAACCTAGACACTGTAAGGGTTTGTTCAGTTTGTAAGGTTTTTTTTAGAATTCTAATCCTTTATTGTGTTTTCAATATAATGTGAATTTACAGTCAGAGTTGGCAGGGATTTCTTTTCCCTTTAAATTATAATTCTGGGGGACCGAATGTGTCAAGGAATGAGCAAGATAATGCAGGAAGGGTGGTAGTGGTGGTGTATTATTACAAGTCTAGTACGTCTGGCTAATAACTTTTTTCAAAATGAAGTTCAAGTAAGTCTGCAGTAGTTATTAGGGCCACTAAAGCACAAAGCAGGTTAGTCAGTCAGGTGCAAACTCAACTCCATATTCAGGCCCCTTAGCTCACTGACATTACCATGCTTGCCTGAGGTGGGAGAAAGGATCACACAACTGTGCCTATAATTCTGAATATATATGAGATAGCTGTTGCAGGCTAGAGCAATTTGAGTCACTTTAACAAGGTAAAGCTTGAACCCCACCCCCACACACATTCACATTTCATTCTTTCTGGAACTGAGATTACTGATCATTATATCATTATTTCATTATGCATTATGTACAGGCCTGGATATGTTTTTTAAACACACCATCGGCTTTTGCTTTGTTTAAAAAAAAATAAAGAAAGTAGAGAAATGGCCATTAGACACTATCTGTGAAGCAATTACTAAATAAACACTATGTGTGGAAACTCCATTATTTTGGATTTATTTCTGTAGGGGAAAAAGCCTAAAAAGTATAGTTTTTCAACTGGAATTGCACACTGACTTGACCCTGGAATAAAAGTTCATTCCTTCTATTTATTTATTCAGTAAATATATTGCTTGGGCAGCTGGAGGTCAACATTATTTTGTGCAAGTTCTCAAGTTAAGTAGCCCATTCACTGAAGCTCTCAGTCCCTCTGGCAGAAACCCCTAGAGTATTCAGAGGTATGATGGATTTAAGCAAGCTGAGCGACATGATTTCTTTTGTGACTGGGAAATTAATTTTGTTGTGCATCAGAGTGTAAAGGTGCAGTAAAAACAAACATTGCAATTACATAGAGTAAATGATAATACAGTAGGGTTTTGAAGTTTACATTGTATTCATCAAGATCATTGCCATGTTTTTAGTTAGTTCATTTTAAATAAAATTCATCTTTAGATCTCATTTGGGCAGACTTTTCTCCTTCTTAAAAACATGAGCAAATAATTTCAAGTTGCCTGTATACACAATGCTGGATTTTCACATAGCTCAAACTGTAAATATCCTAGATGTCACAGTTCTAAACCTCAGATGAACTAAGATGTGAGAAGAGCCAAAAGCTGGTGCTGAGAGATTATCAAAACCCTACAGGAGTTCCTGGCAAGTTTGCCATTGTTTTTGTCATGTTCCAGAATGGAATCTCCTGTTCTAAAAGGAGCTGGACCTTCAAAACTTACAGGGAACAATGCAAAGGCAAATTTTGCCATAGTAAAGATACCATAAGAGTCCAGATTAATCAAGCTGTTGTCTATGCAAAGAAGGGAAAATAAGCCTATATCTGTAAAGGAAATATTCCCATTAGGACCTGCACATTGTCATACCTTGTAACTCAAGAGTCTGGGACCAGGTATGGCCAAGTCCATCTAGCCCTAGGTCTTAGCCCATGCACACAAATGTAAATGTAACCTACTTCCAGGCGTGCCTTTCAAGGATAAAGGTAGCAAGAATCCAAAAATTGTATTATGCTGTTAGGGTAAATAGGCCCTGTGCTCAGGAAGAAACAGGTCATTTACTTCTAGAGGTTTCTATATCAAAACTTTAGGTATTAGCCATAACATGGTAATAGTGAAGCACAAGCAATAGAGGAACTCCGCTAGTATTTTTTGTAGAGCAAAGGTGTTGATACCCAGAACACTGAACTGACTTGACCAATTTCACTTAGACTTATAACCTTTGTTGCACAGAGAATGCTATAATACATTCTGAAATTGGATAAGCAATCCATAAAGTACATTGATTCATATATTTAGTCCTTTCCCAAGTAGCATATCTCACAAGTACACAATACAGTTTACTACAGTTCTGTGCCAAGCAACCAGCCCCTTTAAAATCGGTCATGACATTCAAAGTTCAATTTTCTAATAATTAGAGAAAGGAAGAAAATGGAAGACACTTCTTTTTTTTCCAGCACAATATAGCATAAATCAAGCTGGGTAGCATGTTAATAATTTGAGATGATGGCTGGACCATATAATTTCAAAAGAAACTGATGCTTGTTTGTTGAATATTACTTCAAAACCCCATTCTCACAATATTGATTTCAAATTACAAAATATAACGTCTTCTTGTGGTTTAAACCCAGCTGGAGACCAAACGCCATACAGCTGCTCACTTACTTTCTCCTGTCACAGGGGTTGAAAGAATTGGAGGGGTATAGATAAGGAGATTCATGGGTTGAGATAAGAACAATGTAATAATTGAAATAAAATAAAATCAATAACAATAATAACAGCAACAACAACAATCGAACATACAAACGAGTGATACACAGTGATACTGCTCACCACCTGCAGATCGAGGCCCAGCCTGTTCCTGGCTAGTGATCCCAGAGGAGAGAAAATTTTGAGACCACAATCCTAGAAGAGAGAGAGAAAGCACTTCCTGTCCAACCATTTATATACTGAGCATGATGTTGTATGATGTGGAATATCTCATTGCCCAGTTTGGGTCTGTTGCTCTGGCTATGCTCCCTCCCAGATTCTTGTGCACCTGCACACTAGCAAAACAGGGGAAGTTGAAAGTCCTTGATTTCTTAGCAACAACTAAAAACATCAGTATATTATCAACATTCTTCTCACAACAAATCCCATTCTGAATCCAAAACACAGCACTATTCTACCTACCAAGAAGAAAATTAACTCTATCCCAGTCAAACCAGGACAGGTCTGTATAATATCATAACGTGTACTGCAGTCTTCCTATCTAAAATTCAACCACCTATCTTTTTGAAAGATTACAAATAAAAGCAAAGCTGACCTACTTGATACACAATTTCTTCCAAAGTTTAGAAACCCAAAATCCAGATCTAAGGTTATACTTAAACACAAAGCAGAAAGACTTTCAAGTATAAAAAAAAAAAATTATTGCAAGGTTAAAGCTCTCTTATGCCATACAGATTTATGGGTAATACTCCTAACATGAACATCTTTCTCAGCTTGCATTTACAAAGCGAGTTTTTGCTTGTTTGGTTTCCCATAAACTATTTTCTTAGCATAACACCCTTTATAAATAACACCACTCTTATGGCTAAGAAGAATTCTGCTGAGAAATTAAACAGGACTGTAAAAAGGCAAGTCAAAGTAATTTCGAATGTCATTTTGGGATCCTTGAGACATAAAATGCATCAAAGACATATTTCAGTTCTGAAATCACATGTATTCTACAAACTCTGAACTAATTTTTTCAGTGGCATCCAAAAACCAGGAAAAAAATATTGCTCAGCTTCAATTACCTTTTCATTGTGTAAAGTATTTCAGATTTACCACACACTGAAAAGGAAGTGAATTACAAACATTGTCAAAGGCTATCACAAACTGTTTGTGCTGCTCTTCTAATGAACAATTTAAAACCCTCCAAAGCAAAACAGAATATCTTACTTAATACCATATGTATTAACCAAAATGGCACAGAACCCCATTTAGTTTGGCAAACATTTTTACAGCACTGCTTTTGTGGAGCTGTTCTTGTTATGTTTGTTTGGAAAAAAATATTTATATCCTTCCCAGAAGAAAAATCCTGCTTACTGGTATTATTCACATCCAAAAGATTATTTTCATGCTGGGCCAAATGCTGCTTTGCCTTGTTTGGAGCAACATCTCTAGTCATACAAGAGAAGCTGTTTGATAACTGAAATGACTGAGAAGAAAATAATTGTAATATTCAGAAGGACCAGTCCTCAAGGCTTAGAATTTATATCAAGAAAGCAAATAAGCACAAGCAAAATAAATGATAAAAATTTTCAAATAGGAGTTAAGACTCTTGCTTTCCCAAGGACAGTCCTCTTTCCTTTACCATGAGCCATCTATGAAGTAAGTACTGGAATTAATTTGAAGCTAACAAGCAGCATACCAAGGGATGCACTAGTTAAAAGTCTTGGAGAGTAGCTCTGACATAGTTTATCTGTAATTACAGCTGATAATTTAAATGTAACAGTGTAAGCTTATCTATAAAGAGCCTACTGTTTATTCAAAATAAATTTTCAGGCTAGATAAGTAATATTCATTAACTGAACAAATGCAGTTATATATTAATGACTAACCTTTTGCAGTATAATATTAATATAATTCCTGTTTAAATTGATTCTTTTCATTCCTTTCCAAGCATCAGATGTTTTGCAGATACTCATTTTGCAAAGACTTACGGGGCATATTAGGTTCTGTTACAAACAGGCCTTGAAAATAAGAGATTATGTAGGTGCTTGAAAGATCAGGAGCCTCTTTGTGAATTCTAAGGCTTCTCCAGTGAAGGCACAGTCATTATTTTTCCCCTTAGATGATACCTTGTATTAGCAAGCCAGTTATCAACTGCGGCTTTTGTATAATTGTTCTTACAGTATCTTTTCAGTGTATAAACACCTTTAATACTTTTCCTCTCCTCCTTCTCCACTGATATTTGATCTCAGTATGTTGTATTTCAGGCCCCCATTTCACAGAGGCTTTGAACTCTATACAGCCATCATGACAAAAGAAAGGTAGCTCCTATCTGAGCCTTGTCAACACTGCAGCTTTTACAAGCATATGTCCTAACTCAGAAGAAAGTACCTGTTTCTCCAAAAACATTATCACCTCCATTTTCTTTCTTGTTTTCTCTGTATACTGACATTTATTTTTCCTTGAAAGAGCAGGGAAATAGCTTTTGATTTTTAGAACAATGAATAAACAGTGCCATCTTCTGTCTATGTCACCACAAGAAAACAGGGCAGTATAAACTCAAATTACAAGACTAAGCTATAAGATTCAGGTTGCAAAGTAAGATGTGCAATCACTGAGTTTTTGCACACACAATATAACACACTACGTCCTTTGAGTGCTTGGAGGTACTGAAAGCTTTTTCAAGCAATCATATATTTAAGGCACTGCCTTGTAATTAACTGTGGGAAAGATGTACTTCTCTATTTCAGAAGAGTAAGCATATGATCATTGTCAGCTATTGAAGACTGCATTAACTATTTATCAATAATTAATAAAGTTCATATTTTGCTTTGTAGAAACACTTGGCAGTTCAGTCACCATTTACACTTCTTAACATCATTTATAGTCTTAACTTGTGTGCTGTGGACGCAAGAGGCTGGAACATCCAAAATATTTCTGAGCTTGAATCCTTGCTTTTATAAACTACAGGATGTATGTTCTTGGAGCTAGAAAGCTACAAACATTCAATAAGGTGAAGGAGAAAGCACGATGTTTTGCTAATTTCAGACATTAAAATAGTGTATGCACAAATTCAATTATTTTAAAATCAAGCAGAAAGTAGAAGAAAAACACATTTACAATGGGGAAAAAAATCAGATCACCACCACTGAGGCAATGAAATCTTACAGCAATCTGTGTTAAAACCACCAGTGGCTTTGTGAAAATTTCACCAACTACAGAACACTATATATTTATGAAATACTTTTCTAACAGGCTAATGGAAGTGGTGTCTGCTGCTCTCAGTAGACCACACCAGTTCTTATGGCCATCAGTCATTTTAGCAATGGCAGTTTGCTGTAGATTTCTGAGTTTTAGTCTGCTTAAGCAGGAACCGTTTACTCTAAGGAATTCCCAGGAGTAGTTATGAACTGAAGAAATTAAATATCTCTATACGACTTCACCATATACTGGGGCTCACACTCCACTGTTTCAAAGGGTATAGTTGTTGAGGACAAAAGTTGTTGAAGAAATAAAATAGCCACGGAAGCTGGGACCTACTTCTGACATTAGAGAAAGAAACAAATTAACGTATCAGTTAAAATGGTGAAGCACTGATTCCCTCTCAATTCTCCCAAAGATATCCTAAGCCATCCTGAGCAAGACTTCAGTTACAAAGTCCATTAGATGTCTGGGACAAGATATAGTTGTTAGAATGTTCACAGATTTTAGCATAGTGCAGTCCCAGAATTTTCTGGTTTTTATCTTGAGAAGGGGATGGGGAAAGCAAGGAGCGAAGACTGGGTGTGACTACATTCAACAATTTCAAATGCAAAGATTTAAAACAAATGGTACCCAAAACATATGTTAAAAAAATATTGTAGAGAGTAAGAAATCAAGTATGCAGAGATTATGAAATGACAATATTAAGGCTTACCACAATATTCAAAGATAATGTGATATACATTATAATACAGTTTCATTTCAGGATGATGTACTATTTCCTGCTTCTTAGTATAGCTCCTTCTACAAATAAAACCTTTGTAATGGTTACAGGAAACTGTTTAGTACCCTTCCAGGCCCTTATGAAGGTATTGTCGAATTTCAACCGAATTTAAAAGTGGTGAAAATCTTTGTGATTTTTAACATATATGGTTCTCCTGAACACAGGTGGCAGTACAGTTATGTTAAACCCCCCCTCAAATTAGCCTCTTCAAGAGGCACTAGCCAACTAGCCCGTCCACACATATGCAGTTCTAAATCAGCTGTAATATAGTTGCCACTGTCCAGCAAAACAGGAAGAAAACTTGGAAGGAACAAGCTGGTATTGTGCTGGAGTCTAGAGACTGTAGTAGTCAAAAAGAGGGATGGTAGGGAAGGTACATAGCAGATAGGGGTTGTAAGTCTGTAAAAAATAGGGCTCCCTTAAATCTGCTGTTGACGGAAACCTCTGCAGCATCAAGATTGCTCAGCATAAGGCTGTTCGTTGAGATTTATGGACCTGGGCTTCCAAGTAAGGTCTTACAGGGCATGGTTTCCAGGCACAAACTCTTATCCCTGCTCTCTGTTCTGTCAAACCTGGTCCAAATTCACCCAGCCAGTGTCAATGGATCTTCTTTTCAACCCCTTTTTCCTAATTCCAGTCATGTTCTCACTCACCCAGTTCCACAGGCCTATCCAGGACCCATTCTTGGCTCTGCACAGCTGTTTCAATCTCCACCTAGTTTCTTACCATCTCCTCTCCCAAATTCGCCTCTGCTCCCTGTCTCTTCATCCTAGCTCCACTGCTAGTTCTACCTCCACATCCCTCTACTCCCTCCTTGAGCTCTTTCCTTTCTCTCTTAGTAGTTATTCTTTCTGCACAGGAACAAAACAATTATTTGTCAGACAGCAGATGGTCCAGAGCACAGAAAAAAGGATTTACTGTGCTGGATACCGGTCCTATTTTAACCTCAGACATCTGAGAGGAATGATTATTAGAGAAGTTCAACTTCATCTTTGAACTTTACCGAAAATTACAATCTGAGGAATTTGCATGCAAGTAGCCCTGAGGTGTTCAGAAAAAATGAAGTATGAATGAGTGAAGTATACTCAATTCTTCTGTGATTGTGACATGATTTGTAGGTTTGTTTGTATGGTGTTGGATTTTCTAAAAAGCTGTAGTATTGCTGTAGATGTGAGGTCCAAAATTATTAGTGAGGGAACAGTCATAGGATGGGCAAATAGTTTATTTTTTAAAATCCAGCTGTTTTTCCCTAGCAACCTCAACCAGTTTACATATTTGGTAGTAAATGTTAATTTATGTATTCCATGCCAACAAAGCCTAAAGCATTTTTTAAATTTCATGAATATGGATAAATCCATAGCTTCGCATGAATAACTCCATCCATAATCCAGGATTAAAAAATTAAGAGCTTTGAAATACCTGTATTATTTTCTTTGATCCCCATAGCATACAAAGATAGGTGAGAGGATATTCTCTTTGACTTTAAAAGTAAAACAAACCATGTTTTGGCTTTCTCCCCATCTAAATATGTAGTTATCATACAATGCATTTTAAAAAATAAACAGTGCTTTTTTTATTCTAAGCATCACTTTCCAGTGTTTATTCCTAGAAGTGTTTGTTAACACTTGATAGTAGCTATGTAAAAAAACAAAATACAAATTTTTTTTTGGAGGAAAATATCAGTACCCAATCTTCTGCTGTATTTGGCTTCTTGTTAGAAAGCAATCATGTGTTTTGTGTAGAAAATATTTATATTTCATATCACAAAGTGGACCATTCACAGGTTTCTTGTTAAGATAAATTAAAGATCTGATTCAATTAATTTTATTTTTGTATTTGTCTCAGAAGTGTTCTGGTCTAACAACAAAGATGTACCATATTTCTTTAATTTCTTCATTCTAAACAGGATGTAAAAAAGTAACAATGATTTGCATCTTCATTTCAGTGGGAAGAGCTTCTATATGAACTAATAATAGCCTCCATAACCCATAATAAGAATAACTCTTTAAATATTCATCAGAGTCAACATTTCATTATTTCAGTGTGCCAGCTGGTCATTATGGGATATTATAGGAAATGATGACATGATGTGCAGAATTGTAAAATGATGGCTCTCTTGCAAGTGCAAGAGATATATAATTTTTTTTCTTTGAAGGCCTAAATTACTTCATACATTTTTTTAATTTATACTTCATTCTCTTTTTGAAAAAATGACACTATCCAAGGACAACTCTTTCTCTTCTGGAAGCAACTGAACAAGAAATTGGACAGCTAAGCCAATCTCCTCTTTTGTTTGAAGAATGTTTTTCAAAAGGGAATAACATAAGATGATATAAAGAAAATGATGCCATGCCATCTTTGTACAGATAGAATTCCTACCTAGAATCCTTTTTTATTACATACATGTTAATGAAAGATAGCAACACAATGCAAACAGTCTTACACAAGTCCTTGCCATTTGTACAACAAACACATCCATGTTTCTAATTTTTGCAAGCATCTTAACATATTAGCAGTAGCTCAAGCAGAATATATTCACTTTTCAAGGTTACTGAATGTGCACCACCATACGGATTAAGGGACATATACTTTATACTCCAATACTTCTTTACAAAACCAAATCTTCTTACTGTTGTTTGTTTAAGAAGAAATGTTTGTTAGAGAAAAATTCATTTTTTTTTCCAGGAAAAGCAAAAAGTAAGTCCACATCTTGCCGTTAGAAGCTCCTAAGAATTCTATTTTTTGCTACACAGCTGATGAAATCTTTTCAAGTAGATGTCGTGGATGAAGATCAGAAAGACACCAAGTTAGATGAAGACGACATCTGGCAACCTAACTTTAAAACTTCTGACTGGTAGGCTTCTTTCAATTGCACTCACTGTTTCACAGATAACCCAAAACTTACCAGAATCTCTTATTTGCTAACACAAGACAAAAGCAGATCCGTATTTTTTGAGATCTGTCAAGAGGGAGAATTGTCATCATACTTACTTATATGATCATTTGAACTGCTTCATTGTGTCGCTTTCTGCTACGAAATACAACATGAAGAATGCTGTGAAAGCTTTGGTGATCCCCAAGGAAGCCAGCTTCTCTTAATGTTACTGGAAAACAACAAGCCTCAGGCTATGACAGAGGGTGGCACTTTAAGTTTCTTTGGCTCTGTGCCTTTTGTGTGGGTAGCAATCTCTGTATGTACTACAAAATGTAGTATTGAGGTTTTGTTACACAGTTTGTTATTAGTGAAAGACTGCATAAATAACCTCAAAATTTTCACTGACATCAGACAGAATGAAGTGATCTCCAAGCATTTTTCTGTTCTACCATGAGACACAATGGACAGAGCTAGGTAAATATAAAGGTATAAGTATAAATAAGAGTAAGTACATACACAAGAGACCAACAGCCTGATCTGCTAGATACAACTAATGAAATACTGCAAAGCCAAACTGATGGTTGATGTTTCCTCAGTCATGGAGTTCTGACCTTCCAGGGCTGCCACATGAAGACCCATGACATAAAATTTCATACCTGAGTACTTTCTAATCAGTTGACAGGAATGTGTCAGAAGCAAAATGAGCAGAAAACAAGACTACCAAAGAGAAAACTACAGATGTAGCAGTGAGCAGGGTGGATTTATCATGACTAATCAGACCATAGCAATAAACACGGAAGATATATCCATTCTCCATGAAGAGGATATCTGGTGGGTGGGATGTTACAATCTGCTTAAGAAAGCACTATGTGGCTGGAAAGAGGACAGAGAACCAAGAGACATATTATGGGCAAAGAGGATGGCTAACTGCAATAAACTGTACATAAAGAATTTAAATGCTAGAAGGAAAAACAGAGCACAATGCAAGGCTGAAGTACAACGCATGACAGATCTTAAGTTACCAGTATGTGGCAAAAAAAAAAAAAAAAGGAAAAAGAAAATGAGTATGTTATATTTTAATGATTCAATTCTCAATACAGTCTGATTCACTCTTATCTTAGACCAGTGTTAACATACATGATTTCACTGCCTTGAGCTTCAATAAGCCTAAAGTGCTTGCTAGCATGATTTGTCTTTTCCACAGAAAAGATGTTGGCTATAGTTCGATATTTATTCCAATATTTAGTATGTGAAATATACACATACTGCCTAACTTAAGAAAGGATGCCATTCTACTTTGCATGCGTAATTTTGCACATACAGATATCAAAAGCCTTGAAAAATAAAAGCTGTTCTTTTCTATTAAAAAATGTTATGTAGAAACCTTACAAACTTCAAGCCACCTTCAGGGAAACAATGAAAACTTTTCATTTTTGAGGAGCAGGTTTTTTCATTATAGGTATATGTAGCTCTTAACATGACTGCCAAATTCTTTCACAGTGCTAAAATATCCCCAATAGAAAAAAAAAAGCATTTATGGATTATCATTATGGTTTCTAGCTAAAAAAGTGAATACTAAAGATATTCCCCGTAAACTGTCTGTTCCACGTATGCCTGTACCAGTAATGACTGTGAGAAAATTTCACATTCAATACAATGTGGCAAAGGGTACAAAAATATATAAAACAGGATTTTAAAATAACTTAAATAAACATTTGGACATTTGCTTTATTTGCTAAACAAAACATAGCTAGTGTCTTCTCACTGACTATAACTAACTGAAAACCTATAGGAAAACAAAAGCAAATTTTATAAAGCAGAGGTCTTAGCTTTCAGTGAAATGAAAGTAATCCCTGCCTAAAGACAAGGAGTTTAGATGCTTGGTTGGTAAACTGTGTGTTAGAAAACAGTTTAAAATGTAACTGGATGTCAAAATGATCCCATATAAGACAAAAAAGATGTAGATATTTTCCTGGTACTTATCTTTCTGAACAAAGAAGCCTGACCTCAAGAGAACAAGACCAATGTTTTAAAAAATACTCTTAAGCAACTGAAGACACGTTTTTAACAGCTGTTTGGAAAAATCTGTATCCTAAAGGCATACATTTGGGAATTAAGTGTAATCATTATAGTTACTTTTAAAAGATGAAACCAGTAAAGCACTGGTATTATAGATACATCATTGCTATTTCAAGGCATCTAATGCTGCTGTGATAAAACTGCATAACAGTATTGCTGAACAGAAATAGCTTACTGAACTTCACAGGAATAGATACTATTTTGCTGATTTTTACCATACAGCTCAGATCTAAATGCAAATTCAAAACTCCAAATATTTCATTGTCTACTTTTGACAAAGAATTGTCTCACTAATGACATAGCAGAAGAAAGAAAACTCTTATTGTTGCACTCTAGAAACCTACAGAATGGGAAAAGGGGATTTCATTCTTACATACTTTAGACAACCATGTTACTAAGAATATTTTTTATAACAGTTAAAGTTTCTCTGTAGTTACTGTATTTGTTACTTCACCAAAGTATCCTAGCTTTAAATCTGAAGAGTATTGGTTTCTTGGGTACATGCTTCCATCAGATTAAAGGGAACTTATCACAAATTTCTAGTGTTTTAGTATCCATTGGCTTTATCCTTCACTACAGAGTTAAGACTTCCTATAAGAAGCTTTCAACTTCAGCCTAGGAAAAGGCAGGGTATTCCTAATTCTAATGCTTACACAGGTGGAGATATAGGGTGATTCAACCTACAGCCTCCTCCTGGCCCCTCTTGCCTTTCAATATTCCTGATGTGTCCCTTTTTCCCCTTAGGCTAGGGGCACTTTCTCACTTCATGAGAAATGTTGGTATATTGATGTTTTGCTTTCCTTGTAAATCACAGCTATTTAGACCAGAGCAATTAGATCAGAGTTCAGCATTCCTTAACATTTTTAAGCATTCAGAAGCTTAATAGTTTTCTTCTGAAAATATAGACAATTCCAAGTTGCACCCTATAAATACATTATTCATAAACGTAAAATGACATTGAAATTCAAAATCCAAATTAAAAGCAAATCAGTCAGAGCACTATAGCAAAAAAAAAAAAAAAGAAAAAGTTGACACTATTTATTAAAGACACCAGAACTGTTCTTTAAAACCTACTCATACAGAAAATATCAAAGTCAATATGTTTTGTGAAACATGTAAATTTAGAAAAAAATAGTTTTCAAGTGAAAAGCTGCTAGTCTGAAACTTTCTGGCCAATCTTTACTTTACAATTAATTGCTCTTAGTTAACCATTTAGATGCTTCATGAGTAAAAAGATATTTACCTATTAGCTTTAAAAACAGAAGACTCATTAATGATTTAAAACTGAAGAGGAAGCTCTATTAATCAAACGAGTGACCTTATAAACAAATAAACAAGTGTGATTTCATCCATTTGATTTAAATTGTTTGAAAAAAGAATTGTGGTAATTATTTAACCAAAGCCAAAGATAACTAACAGTTGATATACATCTCTGTGCTTAGTGATATAGTTTTCAAAGTTCATTTCAGATAGCTGAATCTGGATTTCCTTTGGATTTGTGTGTACCCAGAAACTGAAAAGAATCAGGATACTTGGGCTGGTGTCCAAATCCGTACCTAAGAACCAGGGTGATTATGTTAAATGCTACCACTGAAGCCCATGATTTTTCAGTCACGTTTGTACTTGTTCTTAGGAATCTAGGCTTTTAGACTTTGTCCTCAACCTCATCTGTGGAAAATTTAGAGTATATCAAAGGCTGAAATGCTTTGACTTCATTGAATTTCAATTTTCTGTATAAAAGCCCAATGTATTAATATTATTCTTTAATTATTATTATTATGTAAAAACTAGATACAATAGAAAATGCATGCAGTTTATTGTCAAACTACTCAGGAAGAAAATTTACTCTTGATTTAATCTCTAAATCCTGCTTAATACTATTGACATAATTAAACAGTGGGAATAACTGTAAGCATATTGCATGCATATAATTTAAATACTAATTTTATTTCTTGTTTGGAAAAGACACTATAAAATATGTCTATTCTTGTGTATTTACAGGCAATTATGATGCAGTGAGAACTGAAGTTAAGTTTTTGTGAATTTGTGCCATGGAATGACACACTCTTGGAAGTTCTTCTTCAGTAACCATTTCAAAATGGTGATGACCATTGTTGCAACAGCTCTATCAGTATAAAATCAGAGTAGGGATTTCAAGCTAAGCAGTGATAAACAACTAATTTGTTTCTCAGAACTGTACGGGCAGAATGGGAGAGGCAGTTTAAAAGAACAGAAAAATGTCGCAGCCCACTTTTAAGACAGCTAGAAATACTCAAGAGAGTTGAAAGGAACCACAGGAGAAAGAGTCAGCACAAAGCCAGTTACATAAAAACAAGCTGATTGGGTCAGAGGAAAGTTCCAGTGTGCTGTCTCCAAAGGGACTGATATCAGATGCTTAAGAAAAGAAAAAAAAAAAGAGGGCATGTACAGAATTGTCCTTCCTCTTGTCTATTATCTCAGCTTCCAACACCCTGCAGTTGAGGCATTTCTAGGTGGCAAAAGTAGCTTATCTTGAGCCGAAGTGCTGGTAGCTCCAGTTTCAGGAAACGGTAAAATGGCTTTAAGTGCTTTGTGTCTTCATACACTCAGGAAAATATCTCCTGACAACAAAACCAGTGCAGGCAGAGAATGCTGCAGAGAGGAAAAGTGCAGGATAATAAGAATACAGAGCACCATTCAGTGAACGCATATTTACACAAAGAAGAATGAAGAGAAGGTACTGGCTCAACCCTCAGCCTTCAGTAAGCAGCAAGATGGCTTACAGTGAGGACAAAGGAGTCTGATGCTTCTTTTTTGTGTGACAGTAATGAGGTGAAAGCATTACTTTCTATGGCTAAATATGCACCTAAAGAAAGTAAATCTTAATATCGGTTTCTGTTGCAACCACACGCCCACAAAATCTCTTAGGTGATCATACTCCTTTGTATAGGATTTTTTCTCTTGATGCAACTCTGCACATTTGACTCAAATTATTATTATTGCTCACTTTTGACATGGCAATGTCTGAAAAAGAAATTCTGAGTCCGAACAAAAGGATGGTTCCTGTTCAGTAACAGCAGGTATAATTCATCAAGGTATTAATTGTTTTTAAAACATGACACTCAACATGGCTCTAGTTATTTTGATATCATCAGCTCCAATGGAGCAAAGTATTTAAGCATATGTTTAATGTACGTATTTCAGCCCATTGACAGCTGGGCCTGAAGCATATTCTTAAACGGGAACCATCACTGTGATGGCCAGTGCAAATGAAACTTGTGTTGCTATTTATTTTTTGCAGTTTCCTTTGCTCTCAGAAAACATTCATTCACCAGAGAAATCTCTGCTTTCTGTCTAAAAACTGATTTTGCAAGTGTTGCATTTTCATATATAGAAAGCCCACAATAGGCAGGCTCTAGAAAATGCTGTTGGCAACAGAGAGGAAGTCATCCAGTCATGTCATGTCTCATTTCTTCTGCTGAAAATGAGGGACCGTTTTTTACAACTGTCATATGCCTATCAGGTTATCTGTGTGATATTAACCTGCTAGACTTCGATGAGTTAAACCAAGCTGTTGTATGGAAGGGAAGAAAAGAAAAAAAAACACCAACCAACCAACCAAACCACACCAAAATGAAACAGCAACAAAGGTAAGTCTTGTTCTGTAAGATAGAAGAGTCAAGATAACAGCTATCAATTCACAAATAGCTATCTATTCCATATCCATACTCCATATTTCATATGCTTCTGGCACCAGAATGTAGGCTTACAGAAAGTCCTAAATAGACCTGGACAATTTGGGGTTTTTTTGTTTAGAGTTACAGAGAAGGGGGAGGAGAGAGCGTTAAACTGAATAAGAAATACAACAGTATTTCAGCAAATACACAAAATAGTTGAAAGGAAATAACAAGAAATACAAACCAAAAAAAAAGCTTGATCAAAAACTTTGGTAGGAAAAAATAATAAAATTATTTTTCAAAAAAATATTGAGACATTTAATATTTTACTTCAGCACGTCTCTTCATTTTGTGACCCCATTCTAATGAATTAAATTACTTTTTTTTAAGGATAAGAAAAGTAATATGTTTTGGACTGATCTTAACTTTTAAAAGCCAAAATTCTGTACGACTTTAATTCTAATCGTTTAAAATATCCACCTTAGAAAGAGAGGCAGTAACTGATGCTTGTCAGAAAGCTGGCAGAGATGCAAACATACATTGTGACCTGAAAGTTATCTCTATACTATAAAACTAAAAGTGCCTGAGAACATTTTCTGGCTCTAAAGCGGTCTGGCACAGAAAGTACCACATCCATACTGCTAAATTCTCCCAACCCCTAAAATTAGAGTGAAATTGTCAGTAGTCCTGGGCTGAAAACATGCCAGGAACTGCTCTAAATTGCACGTGTCAGGGTCTGAGCACCATTCTCATGCCAGAGAATGCTTCCTGGATCCAGTTTTGATGTACTGTACGGTTTAGTCATAGAGAGCAAGGGACCAGAACAGAAAAGCCAGTTCTTCCACTACAGATGGAAGAATAAGGCAGACATGAGCAGAAGGACTGTTGTAGGTAAAGAAAGAGTTTGGAGGCTGTGTTGTTGTGTTGTGGGGTTTTTTATGTTAACCCTTTTTCCAAGATACTCTCTTGGTAATCAAATGTTATTTTGCTTTGAAGAAACTGTTTTAAGTCACTTTAACCAGTTCAGCAGGTCTTCAGAGGAAAACAACCAAAGAACCCATTGGATGTGTCACATTAACAGAGTTAGTATGAGAAGTAAAAACCCATAACCATGATGCAAGACTGATTGGATTTTGTGGTTCCCATTCCCACAAACGATCAGGAACAGGAAGCCAGGCCTGCAAGGCAGAAAGAAGAGGAAAAAGAGGGTCAGGCTGCTACATAACTATGATTCCTTATTCACGAGCCTCATTTATCTTTCACCAGTAAGACTGAGGAGCCTACTGAAAATGGCATCATGGTAAAATTCCAACAAAAAACTAAGTTCACCTTAATCAACACGATTCAGAGAAGTAAAGGAGGGCAGATACAACACTACAGCTCAGACCTAATCACATAAGGCACTGGGAACAATCTTTACAGTCTTGCTTCTAACTTAAACTGATGCTAGAACTTCATAGTACCTTGTCTCAGCAGCAGCAGCACTGAGTGAGTCATGGCTCTCGGGCTGGATGCACATTCCTGCATCTGTGCCACAATGATCCCTATTGCAGGAGCCCGTAGGGTCCTGCTGTAAATCACCTATGTACCTCACAAATATTGTTTAATACACACGGAAACAAATAATAAAATTAAGAAGTAGGAATAACAATTACTTCTTCATCATCCCAGAGTATCACTAGGGAGACACACTCTCACTGAGTGGTGATCTTTGAAGCTTCACAGTAGGAACCATCAGGAGACATGCCGTGCAGTACCATGCAGCTGCAGGTACAGGCTGCTTACATTTTGAGGTACAAGCTGCTTACACTGTGTCTGAAGAGAGAGAGAAATCTCTGAGCATATTAAGGAACATTTGAAAGATGAATTGACTTGCACATTACCAAGTTATAGTAATGTGGGAATAAAGAACTGGTGGTTAGCAAAAATGTAAACTGACCTTCAGGTTGGAGAATGATTGTGGACAAGTGAGGCAACACTGCAGGAAGCCCTAGTGCAAGCGTGAGAAGCAACAGATTTAAAACATTGTGTAGTGGAAAAGAGACAAAAGCTGAAGGTCAGTAGAATGTAAAAGCAAAACTGAGCTTATGTAATCCTGGGTAATAAATTGGGAACTTGCATATGGGACAGTAGCGTTTACTCTTGGCAATGCTCCCCCTTCAGCAAACCAGAATGCGTTTGCTGTGTTTCAGCTCATCTTTGAACATATTAGCTTCAAAATTTTATTGACTACATTTCAAAATATCTGCTTTTCCTACAATATGATTTGTAAGGCAGTTGAGCAGTGAGAAAACTGAAACAAATATCAGTGATAAATAATTTGCTGGGTTTCAGCATTTTAAGGTTATGATTCTTGTCCGTAGATACACTCTGTGCACAGAAAGGATGTAAACAGCAAGCCAGGAGTAGAGTTAGCAGGCCATCCACATTTTTACAAGCTAGCACGTTTTGCAGATTACATTCATGAGCTGCTAGAGTCATAAACAGTCCTGTTAGAAAACACAAGGTTACATTCAACTGCAATAGGTGCTCAAGATTGGTTGGAAGGACTAAAGCGTCTTCCCATGATTTGGGTGAGGCAAAAAATTCCAGCAGAGTTGTTTTATGCCTTAGAATTGTAGATTCCATTTTAGAAAAATTGTTGGATCACAGTTGTGCAAAGAAAGATGTGAGAAAGTCACCTAAATGTTAACAACCAATTTCATCTCAGAAAAATATTTCATATCCAATCTGTCCATGGCTGATGTGTCAGGGCAGGAGACAGTCCATGTGTGCTGCCAGAGGAGCCTGTGGCCCTGAGCACAGGGAGCCAGAGGCCAGTACCATTGGATGGCAGGGCAGGGCCCAGCAGCCAGGGCCATCCCACCCCCCTGCCAGAAGCAGGGCAGCTGGGGCCGCCAGGGCAGCCCCAGACTCCGGCATCCAGCACCTCCCTGGGGACAGGGATGGGCTGAGGCCAGGTTGTGACATGGGCCCACGGGTGGGACTGGCTCAGTGGGACCCGTGGCAGGGCTGTGGGGAGTAGCCACCATCTTTCCCAAAAAGGTAATTTCATTATTGCTGAAAACTATACAAGATATAATGCAATTGTTGCATCAAAACCAACCTCTCTTTAACTTATAATACTGTGGTGAAGTAGTGGTCACAGTGGCTTATGAGCTCAATTGTAAAGGCAGTAATGAGAAATGACGGTCAAGATAGCACTGGTCATAGACGGTCAATATAGTGGTTGCAGCATATGAAAGAGAATTTTGAAAACTGAAATACAAGCAGTTAACTTCATCTAATTGCCATCCTGAATATTATGAACTAACTGTAGGTATCCCAAAACTGCACTTCCGCCTTTTCAAGATGAACTGCTATGTTGTTGGTTACTTTGAAGCAGTTTTAAATTTGCGGCCCTTTATCAATAAAATCTTTAGAAATAAAGATTAGGAAGAGGAAAAAAGATTATTTACCAGGAGATCCTTCAGAGTATGGAAGCACAATTTCATTTAATACTGCTTCATTTCATAGAAAGAAGAAAAATAATGCAACCTCTTTTAAAAGCTTACATTTCTTTTTCCCAGATGCATCCTGTGGGGTTATTTTCTTCTGGTTGGATGGTTTGGGGAGCAAGTGGGTAGTGTTGGGTTTTGGTGGGTTTTAAGATCTCACAAAACAAATTTTCTAATGACATCTGATTTTCCCTAGATTTCCACTTAGACATTTAAAAAATTGAATCCTGCCAGTAAGAGCCAATGATTTAGCTCAGCATATTCCCTATAGAATCCAGGAGGAAGTATGAGACTCCAGCGTCAGAGGAGTTTGCTTTGGAAGGTAATTAGATTTTTTTTCTATTCTTTTTCTTCTCATTGGATTGCAAACATACATATTCTTTTGAATCCACTGTTTTAGAACAGGTGGCCTACCTGGCACCTCACAGCACACATCCAGCTTGCAGGATGCTCATCTTTAGCCTTTGTTTCCCAGAGATGACACCCTAAATGTATAACTCCTGATGGCTGCTTGCCACAAGGTGTCAGAAAAACCTGAGACTGGCATTATTTATGATCGAGCCTGGACAGTATACACAGGAGTTGTAAAAGGAGTTGTAAGCTTTTTCATTTTCTCAAGGAATACTTTACTACCATGAGGAAAAGATGACTTCAGACATGATCTTAACTTCTTGCCTGAAATTTAAAGAACAGTCTGCCAGAGACATAGCTGACTGTTTTTTTATGAAAAGGTTATGGCAATTAACAAAATGAAATACACATCATTACTGACTGACATAAAATGTCAAGAATGCTGATTGTTCCAGCTTCATAGAAAAATATACATCTTTTTATGCTATAAGAAACTTAATTAATTGCAAAACTATGTACCCTGGAAAATAGATTTTAATAGTTTTCCTCCATATTTACAGTTTTTGCATATACACTTCAAATTAAAATCCAGAAGGACTGGAGAATCTAGGTATAGAAATAAGATTTACAAAGAGAAAAGAAGGTACATTCCATATAAACACAAAATTATTTTAGTGTATTTTACTATCCATTTTTTCAACCACATCTATGAATCACATACGCAAACAGCTGCATAACCACTTCGCTGTATTTCTTCCAAAACTTGAAACCTTCAGTTGCTACCTATGATCTTTTCTTTATCCTTTTGAATTATCATATGTTTTTATAGCAAAGTAACTAAAAGACCACAAATGCAAGGCTTATATACAAAGCTAACATGCTTAAACACTAAGCATTCAATTAACCAGTTATAAGACCTTCACTAAACTGTCAACGGAATGAGTTCCTATGATTACCTAGAATTAGTATGAAAATCCATCTCAAATCCTCCAAATTTCTATTGCCTGAATGTCATTACAGAACAAATAGTTTGTAATGAACCCAGGAGCATTTTTACAGGGATATGAGCAATCTCAATTTTCCAATTAAAAGTTGCTTTTTGCTTCTGGCCCAGAAGGATAATAGGGACATAGTATTTCCTAGAAATATTGCAAAGGCATTTTAAATCTCTATTTTTATGATTTTTCATACGAAATCTAAAACTTTTCAAATTTTGACCTTGTCCATATCCAGAAATCCTATGATTTCCCAGCATTATTAGATACTTTTCATGCACAAAATATTCTCAGTTTCATGAATAGCAGTTTAGACACAAACATTTAGACCTGGTCTACTTCAGCTATGTCAGTGAACTCATCAGTGGGCATTTATTAATTTAAACAATATCTTTATTCCACTTACAGTTAGTGCCTTTTCAGCTTCTTATAGCACGCTTCTACAGATCCACATTTCCACTCAAGGGTAGATACACTCCCATATCCTGAAATGTGACCTAAACCTCTCAGTCCCATACATCAATGTAGAGATACTCTTCTGGAGAAAATGAAGTGCTGCATGTGGAAGGGACATCTCTTATTTATATTTTCTTTGACTGGTAGGACAAAGAAGAATTGGGAAAAAAAAAACCACATATAAAAGAAAATAGGAAGGATTGATGTAGACAATCCATAACAACATTATTGTGAGGATTAACTTTAAAAGATACCACTTCATTGTAAGAAGGCTCCAGTGTAATGAATCTCTGAGCAAAGATATGAGAAACCTCTTCAATTGTCACTTCTCTTAGTCGACTGAGAGAACTGAGGGATGAAAATATAAAGGATTACTAAAGGCCTAGACAGACTTAAACTTTAGTTTTTCTTGTGTTTTAGCCAATACAAGCAAATCTGTTTTCACATGTTAACATGATTCTTTTAATTAGATTATTCTTCTATTTGGACTTGATGCTGTAGGTGTTCCAAGTATGAGACTATTTCTCTATTGGATTTTGGTGGAACAAAGGAATGGGGACCATTCAGCTCCTGGAAAGCATCATCAGACACTGAACAATCAGTAAACATTATCCTACAAATGTAAAGGCTTTTTTATTTCACAAACCGTATTATGCATGTCCGCCAAATCTAAAAGAGAATTAAATGTAGCAAAGACATAGGAAAAAGAATCAAAGAAAATAATATTTACTCCTGAATAATCTTTTTCACTGTCAACTTCAATGCTCTCATGGAAATCCATCTCTGAATAGGAAGAAAGATGTTGTAATTTTTCTTTATGACAGTCACATTGGCCCAACAAAGATTTGCAACGACTTCTGAAAACCTGAAACTAGAATTCTCAGATGCAGAAAACCGCTTATTTTTTTAAATTACTTTTTTCAAAGCAGAGGGATGGAAGTTATTGTAGGAAGGAGAGGAGGATGCTACAGATAGAAAGAGACAAATGCAGAAGGCTGGAGTCATTTACAGGTATGTGGAGCATGGTGGAAGTGATTGCATGCATCGGTAATAGCACAGAGATCCCTTGTTAATGCCTGTCACCTATCAAAAAAGTAAGTAAATCTGGAGCAAGACTCATTTGTCTAATAGTAACTTGGGTTGTAGAGATAACTCAGTGACTCAGAAACAACTTAATTTCCCTTCCAGAAAAAAAAAAAATCAAACACAATCAATCTTCATTTTTTCTTACTAAATGGTAACTGTAAGTCTACTTTCACACCACAATCCTGAGTTCTGCTTCATTTTTTAAACTGAAAGAAAGAATATTTTTTCTGTAGTTTGCATTTTAACTAGAAAGAAGAGAAACAGAAGTCAGTGGCCTGTTTTACACAGTGACCTACCACTGAGGAAGGAAAGCATTTGGAAGGTGGGAGAAATGGCTCTAAACTCACTAAACTGGATGAGATTTGACAGCTGTGCCACTCAGCGGCACAGCGCAGCCAGCATGGCAGCATACCCCATGCGCATATTCCAATGACTATGATATTCTCCTGGGAAGTAAAACAGATTATTTGCCCTAGAGCAGCAGTGGCTCATGTCTCAAACAGAAAACGAGGCATGCAGATATCTCTCTTATTCTACCTATTTACAAAAAAATATGATCACCATCACTTCAGTCACTTCTGATTCATAATTATAGCTCAAAAATATTTTGCAGGTAAAGGCACCTGATGACTTGGAAATTACAAAGTGTTTGTGGTTATCTTTTCACACACAAAATATTGTCCTAAAACAATCTGACTTGCAAACTTGTTTTGACAGCAAAACCTCTGCCCCTGCATGCAGGCCTTTTGCTGTTGCAGCAGCACAGAGCCTACGTCCTAAGGACAATTCCTGTGCTTCCATAGTTGTGAGACAACAAACAACCCAACACTAAAGAAAAGCAGACCAAAAAGTTCTTACCAGAAAAATTAGGGGTGCTCTTTTGTTCTTCTAAGAATAAACACAGAGAACAAAACAAATATTAAAAGGAAACTATGCAAAAACACTAAGCAAGCTATTTAATGTGATTCAGTAACATATAGATAGATGGTAAGATATGCTAACAAATGAAAACATGACAGGAAAAAATAGAAGAAATGTGATTGGCAGAACTAGTTGATATAAGAATAAATTGCAGAATCAGGAAACAGCATTTTCTTACAAATACATGGAAGACAGTTGCAATGGATTCTGAGCTGGAAAGATGTCACACAACTCTAGTCCTTTTTTCTTCTTATCTCTAGCTCTTAAAAGTGATTGGCTTGTATTTGCACATTTTCTGTAACAAGGCAGAACAGCTGTCTTGTTAGCACAAGAAAAGAAAAGAGCATTAGCTTCACAAGAAAAGTAAGAAGCATGATAAGAGGTTTTGGTAAAATGCTTTCAGTTCCAGAGATTTAACTTGGGCCTTTTACCTTTGTTGATTCTATAAACAGAGAGCAATCTCTAAGAGGCAGAGCTTCTGGTTTTACCATTTGATATTGCCCTATAATGTTAAATGTGAATTATACCTATTTCTTATTTCTTGTTTAAGACAAAATATGTAATTTGATTCAGACGGACTTTTTAAATGCAGATATGCTAATTTATCAAAGGAATGTACTAGGTGACATTTGACATCTTGTAAGTCCTTCATTAAACATTTTTAATATTATGTAATAATGCACTAAATTATTTTAAGCTAGCTGTTTCTTGCAACAAAATATTGTATAATCCTCGTCAGTAAATTATCTCCAAGACATTATGAAATACTATATATCAACAATGGAAATTTCTATGAGGGCAACACCTCAGATGACAGGATATTGTGACTATAATTTATCCATCCATGACTTCAAAGGAAAACAGCAAGCCACAAATAACCCAAAGATTAGTTTTGTCTTAGCTGTTTGAAATTGGCCGGCTTGTAGAAGTTGAAAGAAATGCTAAAATTGAGGAACGCTCCATCATTAAATCAGCTTTAGTAGGAAGAAACTCTTGCTTTTCTTTGTCAAGCTGAATTAATATACTTTCCTACTTATTCTGCCATCTATTTTTAATACACATATTACATGTCACAGAATCACAGAATCACAGAATGTTAGAGATTGGAAGGGACCTCAAAAGATCATCTAGTCCAATCCTGCTGGAGCAGGAACACCTAGATCAGATCACACAGGAACGCATCCAGGCAGGCTCTGAATGTCTCCAGAGAAGGAGACTCCACAACCTCTCTGGGCAGCCTGTTCCAGTGCTCTGTCACCCTCACTGTAAAGAAGTTTTTTCTCATATTCAAGTGGAACCTCCTATGTTCCAGCTTGAACCCATTGCCCCTTGTCCTATCACTGGATGTCACAGAGAAGAGCCTGGCTCCATCCTCCTGACACTCACCCTTCACATATTTATAAACATTGATTAGGTCACCCCTCAGTCTCCTCTTTTCCAAGCTAAAGAGACCCAGCTCCCTCAGCCTTTCCTCATAAGGGAGATGCTCCATTCCCTTCATCATCTTCGTGGCTCTGCGCTGGACTCTCTCCAGCAGTTCCTTGTCCTTCCTGAACTGAGGGGCCCAGAACTGGACACAATATTCCAGATGCGGTCTCACCAGGGCAGAGTAGAGGGGGAGGAGAACCTCTCTTGACCTACTGACCACCCCCCTTCTGATACACCCCACTAGTCGCCACTAGGACAATCAAGGACTTTTCAGCTTCTCTGCTGTGCCAGTGTCTGCAGGTGCAGGAGAAGCTTGGAGGGAGCACAGCCCCAATTACTGATTTAGGATTCGATCTTAGGTTTAGGACTGAGACAAGAGTTGGCCAATGGTCTGTTCCATATCATGCACATCTTGCCCAGTATATAGATGAGGCTCTGTTCAGAAGTGTTCTCTCTCTTGCTCCAGGTCACCCCTCTTACAGAGTCACCCCTCTTTCAGGTTTGTCTCGCTTTCTTGGACACTAAAGCTCTTCTCTCCTTTTCTGGGATCGTGGCTTCAGGACTCTTCATGCTCCAGGAATGTTAGCCAGGAACAGGCTCAGCCATGGTCATCAGGTGGTGAGCAGTTTATTGCGTATCACTCATTTGTATATTTGTATATATTACTATTATTATTAATATTATCATTATTGCTATTTTCAGATTTGTTGTAGCTTAGTTATTAAATTTTTCTTATCTCAACCCATGAGTCTCTTTTTCCTTTACCCCTTTAATTTTCCCCCCCATCCCGGGGGGGGGGGCGGTGTGAGAGAGCAGCTGTGTGGTGTTTTGTTTTGTGGCTAGCTGGGTTTAAAACCACAGCTGTCCAAACCAAAACAGCTAGAAAAACAATCAGTGATTACCACTACAAAACAGTACTGGTCAAACTTTGTAGTGTTTATTCAGAATCCATTAACCAAAAGTTTTTTGTAGGTTGCAGCATTCAAAAATTCTGTGCAGGCATACAGAGATCTGTACTATGAAAATGAGATCCTACTAGTAGGCATTCATAATATAATTTAAACAACAGAATACTAAAGAGTAAGACAATGTAAGTATGAAGAACAGAGCTGAACAATGTTGAAAGATAAGAGAAGCATGTCTGTGCATGTGCAAATCAAAAGAAATCAAAGAAATGAAAGCCCAAATAAAGGAAGTTAAAAGGAAAGAAAATTGCAAGGAAGTTGAGGATGATAGGATTAAAAGAATATTACTTTTCTAATCAAATATCAGTGATCGTGCAGCTCACACTTTGTGCATTTTCCTGTGCAGCAACGCAAAGGAGAACAACTTTGAACCTCTAATATGAATATAAAAAATAATTTGGTTTTGTGTAGGCTTGAAATTCAAAAAAACCCCAACATTTTAACATAGAAGATTCTGAGACATAGATTATAATTTTCTAGGCTACGTAACAAGTATGACAGATAATTCTTAATCACTTAAGAGTTATGGATCAGACCTTCAAAGAGTAAAAAGAAAAAGTCAAAGAAATGTTGAAAGACAGTAATCTGAATATTTGGAAGGCATTTCTCAGAACAGAGAAGAACCCTTTTATAAAAGGAAGCAAACGGTTTTGTAAAATTATGACCAACTCAATATGTAAAATGTGTAATGGCCCAGATGTAACAATCAAATTACAATCATTGTTTTGAAGTTCTTTGCACTGGAAGAAAATGTTGATGGGTAAAAAACACTTCAATTTCCCTCAAAGTAAAAGGCAGCTTCATAAAGCAGTACTTCTGAATTTCTGTATTTAACAATAACTTTCACAGTCAAACATCTCTGGCAATGATGAAAATCACTAACATTTAGAAAGCCAAATAACACATCTTGACAAATACATTACAGCATGCAGCATAGCGCAAAAGGCATCTTTCAAGTTGACTGTTACAATGCCTTATTGTTTTAACTGAAATTTTAATTAAGGAGTTTTAACCCAGGAAGTTTTGTCAAAACTGTTCTGATTTGTTACACTGTGAGATGATGCATGACACTAATTTTTTAAGTATTTGCAATTTTTTTCTTATATTATTTTCCTTATGTTCGTTTCCTTTCATATCCTGTATTTTTGTACAGATTCATATATCTGTGGCAAACAGGGGGTTTCATATAGCACTTTTCACAAATATTATTCATACTGCAAGTTAACTTTTAGTGTTAACCTTGCAGAAGTTATTCCAAGTTCAATAAAAATGAAACAGCAGAGATTGTGTTTCTGTGAAGTTAAGATAACAAAGACTTGGTCATTAACTGACAAACAGTTGCCGAGTGCATCCATATTTTAAAAACTACTTTAAGGTGTTTGAGCCATGTTGACCAGAGGATAGAGATTCCAGACAGAGCTGCTTTTAAAGCATTATCAGACCTGGGCTATAGCCCACAGTTACAAGTGTGTTGCCCTTGTAAATCTCACCTAAAGAAGACTACTGCCTGAAGATTATGTTGCCGTGACATCAAATTGCGTGCCCACAAAATGTCACCATATAACTGTAACATGAACATTACACAAACATTAAACAGATAAAATTGCTATGGCAGACATTTAAAAATTGTGAAATTCAGAAGCTGCCTGATTAACAACAAACAACTTGAGCATAAATGTGTGGGAGGCACTGATTTAGCTACAGGGACATGGGGAAAAAATCCTGTGTATGGTTTAAACAACATAAAATAATTCCAATTCCACAAGCAAAACTTTTTGCTAATAGTGAACTGAAATAGTGTTTCCTGAAATTTGATTTTTCATTTCTACTGTATACAAAGTGGTTTTTTAAACTGTACAGAATTATGTGGGACTGGCAGAAATGAACTGCTACATTTTCCCTAAATACTTTGTCAAAGAGGGTGTTTGGAAAGCAAATAAACTGATATTTATCCATACATTTGCTTGCTGCAAGAAAGGCAGTTTAACATGAAAGACAGAAGCTTAAGTAGTTCATATCTATAAATGGTGTTAAGGAGAATTCTTAATACTCAAGCTCAGAAATAGGAACAAGGGTAAAAATACAAAACTGTATATTTTTTATAGAAAGTGGCTTGGTTTACATTTTACTATTGAAGCAAATTTATTTTGAAGAGTAAAATGCTTTCAGAAAGTCCAGACAGGCTTCCTGCAGTTTATCCCTTTAGCTCTATCATGTAACATCACAGTGAGGAAAAAAAATATGTTTGGTATATGGAAGGTAACTTTGGTGAGAGTGCAGCTTTCATAGTCCTACAGAAGAAAAGAGGAGGTGGTGTGGGAAAAAAGTGAATTTAAGGGAAAAGTGTTCTACATGCTCAGACACAGATAAATAAGACCTCCTGGTAACCAGGGAAAGGGAGAAGAAATTACAGTAACCTGGAAGTACATCTGAGAACTGGCACCAGCAACACCCATAACTACCCCAAAGCAGAAGAAGGGGAGTGAATGCGGTTGGAGATTGGCACATCTAAAAGCACAGCTCTCCACTGACCTCAGTAACAGAAAAACAGGAAATAGGAACTAGGTCAGATTACTAAGGCTGGCACAAAAGAACAGACACACTAAGTACAGATAAAATCAGCTAAGACCAAAGTACTGGTTAAGATGCAATTAATTATGGAGTGAGTACCCCTTGGAACATATTTATGGGAAAATAAAGAAGACTATAGCTAACGAATGCATAGGAAATCATGCCTGATCAGCCACATTGCTTTCTAGGATGAAACAGATGGATTTGTAGAAAAGAGTAGTGGGTGTCACCTACCTTGATTCTAGCTAGATTTTCAACACCATCTCCCACAGCCATCCATATCCAAGCTTAGAAGTTACATTCTGGATAGGAACACAACTAAACAGTGAAAAAATGACTGGATAATTGGGCTCAAAGTAATCATCAGGTCATACTCTACCTGAAAGCTAACAAGGAGGAATATTGCAATGGTCTGTCCTGAAACATGTCATGTTTAGCATTTTTACCAATGACCTGGATGAAAGGTTTGTTCATCAGGTTCATAGATTACGCCAAACTGGGAGGACAAGTCAGTACACCTAAGGACAGAGTTTCCATCCAGGAAGACTTAGACAGGCTGGAGAAATGGGCTGATGAGAATTTCCTAAAATCCAGCCATGTCAAATGCAAACTCCTGTACCTCAGATGGATAGACTATCTTGCAATAGTACAGGCTGGAAATGGATGGCTGGGAAGCAGATCTGCCAAAAAGGACTGGGGGGTCTGGGTAGACAGCAAATGGAACATAAGTCTGCAATGTGCTCGGACAGCAAAGACAGTCAATAGCACCCTGGGCTGTATTAACCTAGGCCCACATTTTTCTTTTTCAGTGTCTTACTATAACACAACAGAAGTTCTTATTGCCATTCATATTCCTTGCAAGCATCAGCTCTAGGTAAGCTTTGGCTTTCCTACCACCATATCCGCATATACAAGTAGCATTTCTGAATTCATATTTTGAGGCCTGTTCCTGCTTTCATGTCCTGTATATTTCTTTTTTATCTTGGAGTTCAGTCATGAGTTCCCTTTTTAGTCAAGCTGATTTGTAACATCTGCCCAATTTCATAAGTATTTGGACTGTTCATGCAGTTGGAGAAGGTTGTCCATTAAGACCTGCCCATTTTCTTAAGCTAGTTTGCCCTTCAAAGCTGCCCCACATGGATCCCGTCTGCCAGTTCCCTGAATAACCCACAACCTGCTCTCCTGAAGCCCACGGTCAGCGCTGCTCTCCTCATTTCTTTCACTCCACTCAGTATCTTCAACTCTACTGTTCACCAACAGTCAAGGCTGCCATTGATTACCGCAACACCAAATAGTTCTACCTTGTTAGTGATTATGAGATCCAGCTCTGCATCACCTGCTTGGCTCATGCAGTACCTGTATCAAGTACCCCGACACTCCCCAGAAACTTCATTGCCTGCTTGTGTCCTACTGTGTTGCCCTTCTAATCAGGAAGGTTAGATTTACTCTATGGAAAAAGTCAAGTTAGACAAAACTTGCCTAACTTTTCACTGTAAATCAAGTAAAGTACAACTTTAGCTGAAATATTCCTGTAGGCCTGGAAAGTAGGAGAGGGCTCATCATCTTTCAGTCAAAAATGGCATAACTTTCAGTTTCACATAGCATGCAGGACAGAACACAATGCCATCTTTAGTGCGTATTCTTTTAGCAGGTCTTCCCCTGTATGAATTACCCCCTACTTTAGGCACTGTGATTCAAAGAACTCTATGTCACCAGGTAGCTGAAAGCCAGGTCAGATATTGGACCATGTGTCTATGTCACCACAGAGCTGCATAGGTTCATTAATCCTATGAAACAGTCCACAGCACTGTCTCCCTATCTATATGGCATGGGTCATGATACTAGTTCCATAACATCCTCTAAAATAAACAGATCAAAAGCACTGCATACAATAGCTATGGCTGATTGCATTGCTTTCTGTAAAAAGAGGCACATATGCATGTCTTTATATCTAAATCATATTCATTACACTTACAGAAATCAGAAATTCTGCTGACACACCTCATCTGCTGTGCTCCTTATATCACAGGAACTAATAAGCAAGTCCAGAAACACAAGTTGATTTCACACAAACATCATGCTTAAACACATCTTTCAAAAAACATCTTGTCCATGATTTCAGAAAGAAGAGAAATTCTAAATACCAAACAGGTCTAGAAAACAAATTAAATACTTGCATCTGTCATTTCATTACCCAGTAACTTACATAAGTTTTACATGCAGTTAAGGCTTCCATTCAGTTGCATTTGTCCTGTTACTGCAACACAGTCATTCTCACAAGTACTGTCCTGTTTCAAATAAGTTTAACATGGGAGAAAATTATATTCCTTTATTAGTAATGTTAATGGAAAAATATAATGACAGATTATATGCAAGTAAACAATCCCACTAAATTTGTAGCTCTTTTTGTTTTGCCTTTCAAAGCAAATAAATTCTTTCTTTCTTCTGGTGTTCTAAAGCAATTTTCTTTGCAGAACCTCAAATTTGTATTCTGCTTTCGTGGTCAGGGATTTAATTTGGCCTCAAGGGACAAACATCATTAGATAATTTAGCAAGAATTCTCATTCTGAATCACTAGATACAGTGTCGTGGGTTAAGCAGAGCAGAGTTAATTTTTTTTTCCTTTTCCCTTCTCTTCATAAATAGCTAGTACGAAGCTATGTTTTGGATTCCTGCTAGGGAGAGAATTGATAAGAGAAGAACAGAGAAGAACGTTTATAGTTATTGCTAGGATGTTGCTATTTGTTCTCAAGGACGAGATACATTCAGCCTCTCTCCTCTCAATAGATAGAGAGAGAGCCCGGCTTCTAGCTTGGGATTTGCTTTTAAATCAAGATTGAGAAGCAGACTGACCAATTATTCCATCCCATGCACGTCATACCCAGTATTTAGGAGAAGACTCTTCGAGGAGAGCTGTCTTTCACTTCCGGATTCATCTCGCTCTGGAGCCCTGCGTTCGCTCTCCCAAGGCCTTTCCCCCCCCTCCCCCCACGGTCGCCGTTAGCTCTCGGCCCGGGACACTCGTTTATCTCCGTTCCGTGAGTTTTGGCATCCTCCCTCTCCAGGAGGATCGTT
>WKFP01014327.1:426325-453988 GCA_011057875.1 Pterocles orientalis
TGTGTATCACATTGCATCTTTGTATATAGTATTATTTCTAATATTATTGTAGTTTAGTTATTAAATTGTCCTTATCTCAACCCACGAGTCCTCTTTGCCATTTACCTCTGTAATTCTCTCCCCTATCATTGGGTGGGGGCAAGGACTGTGTGAGCGGGTGTGTGTGGTTTGGCCCCCAGCCAAGGGCCAACCCATCACATACAGGGAAAAGTATGATCCTGAATCCTGACTGCTAGTAATAAGAAAAAAAAAAAAAAAGGTTATTCTAGTTCTGATATTAATGAAGAGCAAACATTTGAAGTGTTGCATACTGAAATAACTATATTTTTAAAGTAATTTTTGTTGTGCCATATGACTACATTGATTCCCAAGTTCATTAAATTCTAGTGTCCAATAATCATTGCTTTTCACCTTTTTATAACAGATTTCTTCTTGCCTGCAAGAAAGCCTATAATTCTTGTCACACAGAAAGTCAGCTTTTCAATGATAAACGAAATTGCCTGTGCTTCTGTTTTATGCACCAGATCTCACAATCTCCCATTAAAAAAAATACTTGAAATAACTTTCAGCATCCAATTAGCAAATAGTTGTGCTCTTGAACAGGGACATTAACAAAGGGTTAGACTTAAGAAAAATATAAATGCTAGTAGAGAAACATGACCAAGAATAATTGCTGTAAGTGTCAAAATAATCTTGAGATTATTACATCCTCAGATACCTGTAAATCTCACAAATTAAATATCATTATCAGATAAAGAAGAAATTAAACATTTTTTTCCAAAATTGCTAATTCATTAAAATACTTGTGTTTCATAGAGACTGTTGGAGTTTGGAAAATTCTTAAATGTGCCATACAGACAAGCATTCTTTGACACATGACTTGAATTTTACCCATTTGCCCATCCAGTCTCCTGTTGAACTCCTAAGCAGCACAGTTTTCTAGTTCTTGCTTTTCTATACAGCCCACTTCAGGTCTTTGAGGGACATAGTTCAGTTTCCTTTCACAAAGAACATACAAGCTTCAGGATATTGTTCTAAATAAGTGATACCTAATTTCAAGAAATCAAAGAGCTTGAGATAGGGCCATAGTCATTGAAAGGTTTGACATGGATCTCCTTAGACCTTTTTCTAGCACAACCACCGAAAAGAACACAAGCCTTTTACACAAAAAAAAGGCAATTTAGTTAGCAATAAATTATCTTTTATGGGAGAGAATTTCAGAGTGATTAAGTCCTATAAAGAAAAAAATAAAAATAGGTTTCAGAAAAATGCCTCTCCTGAAGCATTCCTAACCTTTCAGATAAGTTCTTCTTTCTAGAGAAACCAATGTCAGAGAATTAAATTCTACCATGAATCCCTCTTCAGTCTCTGCAGTGTGTATTACTCCTAACTCAAAAAATATCCCTAACATTAGTTGTACTTAAACTAAACAATGCCCAGAATTCAGTGACAAATCAGATTCTACTTATTCCCACCTTCAGATTCTAGGGAGCTTTCAAATACCCACACACGTTCAGACTATCTGAACTCCATTTCTCCTTACTCAAACAAAACCACATGTATAACCCTACACTTTGGGGTAGTTAGATGCAGTAGACTCCAGAGGTCCCTCCCAATATAAACTACGCCATGACTGTGGTTTACATAAGAATCTAGGGCTCCATAAAAGGAGTTAATGCTATGGCATTACAAATGTCAGTCCCTCATTTAGCTCTTGGGATTCTGTAAAGTGAGACTCTGCCCTTTCTTAACTTTCAATTACAAACAAAAAGACAAGTCCCTTTCATCACAAATATCCCTCCAGAGGAGGACACTTCCCCCCCTAGTCCTCCCACAATAATTTCAGCTGCAGTCCTCCCCGGCACCATCTGCCCACCCGGTGACTTTTTCAATTACTCCTGGTACAAATAACGGAGTGGCCAGCTCCTTACTCTATATAAGAAGACAATAAGGCAGCTGGGCAGAGTTAATTACCCTGAGCTATTTGTCAGCAGTGTTGCTGAGGGACTTCTGGCAGAACCACCTTCTGCTTGCAAGGTAGGCATCCTGACCACTGTGCCAAACACAGCTCACCCTGGCAGAGAGGATTGCAAGAGGGATGTCAACAAACAGCTTTGTCAACTACTTCCTTTTTGCCATTCTCCTGCAAGCTCCCATTTCAGAGCCCTGAATACAGTAGCCCGTGAAACAGCATGTGCCTGTCCTGCAGCTTGCTCAGCAACCTCCAGTGCAAGCAGCAGTTGTTTCAGCAGTTTGTTCTCCATGAGGAGAACCTGCACCATAACACCTACACAGAAAGGTTAAGAGCATTTTCAGAGAACGCATCTTAAAGCAGAAACCTTTAGCCTGCAAGGGAAACCCCTCAAATAATAGTGCCAAGCCTGGGCTGGGGAGGCAGGGGAGTCCATCCAGAACAGCTCAAAACCCTCTCACTGCCTCCCACTCCACAGCCATTTTCAGAATCGCAGTCCCTTCTGAGCAGGACTCTCACTCCAGCCCTGCAAATTGCAGCTCCTGCTGTAGCCTGCATAGGCAGCGCTTGCCAACCTGACAGCTTGCTCAGGTACCCGCAGTGCGAGGAGCTGTCTTGGCAGCAGCTTGCTCCCTGTGGTATCTTCCCAGTCTTCACTGTTTTATCTTCATACGGGAATAATCTTCATCAGACAAGGCAAGTTATCCAAATACCATGCTGTGCTTGGACGCGGGCAGAGAGCATAGTTGTAAGTAGAGGAGAAAAAAGCCCCTGTCTTTCATGGTCTTCAGGAACAATTTCTTTGAAACCTACTCCTGAGACAAGAGCCAACTTCACAGGCATGCACCAATTTACACAGCCCTGACCAGCTCCAGTTCTGAATGCTATTCTTTGGCACAGAAAGATTACCATCATTGTTTCTCCAGGGAAGATTTCAAGACGGCATAAGGAAAAACTTGAACTGGAAAGCTCCAACACCTAAAGTATCCAGCAAGCACCAGAAAAGTAATGTTTCACCTGGTGGCAGCAGACTCCAGTGCCTAGCTCTCTTCTAGGTAGTACTCAGATTAAGTTTAGGGTTATGTACAGCAGGGAAAAAAACACCTCAGCAACCTAGTATTTCACAAGGTCCAGAGCAGTAAATGGAGGGATGACATTAGCAATTCACATATCCCTTTTTGGGAGCTGCAGAAGTCTGGATATTAACAGTATCTATGCTTAAGCAAGTCTGAGGTAGCTTATAATTTAGGTTTAACTTAAGACTATACCTTGGTGAAAGCAAGAGGCCAAAGAGTCCCAATTATTGCAGTGTTCTGCAAGCTGCATCATTGGACATGCAGGGCTAGTATCAGCAATAATCATGTCCTTCTCTTACAGTTATGCAGTGTCTGATGAGAACTGAAAGCTTGCCTTCAGGTAAGCCACAGCTTAATGAAGAAGATCCCGAACCACTGTGATACACCCTCTCATTGCATTTGCAAGCATGTGAGCAAGGGCAGCTATGTGTACTTAAATGCTGTTTATCCATTGCAATTTCAAGTCAAATATCAATCAAAATTAGTTTCTGAAAGATGGGTTTCATCCCCGTAGCAGACAAACCCCCATAATTTCAGTTATGTGCATCTAAATGGGAGTTTGTACTTGTGTCCAGTGATTAAACCCTCTTGTTCAGGAGATTCTCTCCCCTTCCCTGATCCTGAACCGGGAACTGCAGTTTCTTCCATCACGACTTTTATAGCAAAAAATCACTGTTTTCGAAGTAGAAATTTCAGATTAAAAAAACACAACCCCTGCCTATCTGTTCATCTATGCAGGCATTGCAATAAGCTACCTTTGCCAGCACTTGACATGTCTTAAGTACTTCGTATTGAGTCTGTCTGAGATGGAGTTAATTTTCCCCATAACAGCCCTCATAGTGCTGTGTGTTATACTAGAAAAGTAATATTTTATTTTATCACATAGATATCATATGACATAGCTAGAAAAAAACAATTTCTCAGAAAGACAAGCCCCTTTCATTTCTATTATATTCCTACATGATTCAAAGTATATAAGAAAATCAGAAACAAGTGAATGAATCATTTTGAGTTAATAAAATACTAATAGGGAATATATAAATGCATATGTACCAGTAAAATATTATAACTTTAAGGGTAACAAATACAACATTGAGAGGAGAGGTGATGAGGATGATGTGAATTCCTGAGTAAGGTTGCTAGCAGCTCTGTTACCTTACAGTCTTTACAGCAGAGACAAAAGGTATACACATACACAAAAACGGCAAACTATGTACTTATGAACCTTCACAGTCCCAGAACCAAACCCAGCTTAAAATCAACACTCCATGTGAAAATGGGAGTAATTTGTTATTTAGTAATTTAAAATTTATTTCTCCAAAGTTTAAAAATCTACACCATCTTTTTTACTTGATCATACTTTTCTCTTTCAATGTGATGTTACATCAAAACAATTAAGTACACTACACGTACTGCTTGAAAAGCAGGCTTCAGAAAAATTCTGTATCATCTGCTTAATTTCAGTATTTATCCACCTTCTGTTCACATAGTCTCCTGCGGTAGATCTGGTCACAGGTATTATACAAGGGCCCTTTACCCCAAGGAACTACAAGATTCCTATTTGAAATAAAAACTTTATTATTATTATTTCAGATAGGAAATTCTTATATTTTAATGAAGTATGCAAATCTGTTGTACTTTTCAGAATAATATTTTTTTGTGTGTGCTTGACAGTTTTATTAACACATTCGAGTGTTCTCTTTTGTCTGTTTCACTAAGCTGTTGCAGCCAGAATACTATTTTCAATTCTGGAAATACACACTGAAATCCTATTGGGCTTAAATGCAAAAGCCGTTTTATAATTCCATCTCGACTCTTGCTTGTTAGCACCACCAAAGGCACTACACAACTCAGTTTGACTTGCAGGCTTTGCTTGCTTGTAACAACACTGGTAGCACAAACTGCAACTGAATCGCTGAATCATCTACCTACTTCTGTCAAAGCAAGCCAGTGTTTTTGCATCAGAGGCAGTAACAGACCCAACATCAAGAAGCTACTTCCCAGAACTGCCTTTAGTACATAATTCCATCAGTCCATCATCACTCTTTCCCAGTTGCCTTTCCTGTCGTGCCCTTCTCAGAGCCAGCCCTCAACAGAGGCGAGCTGCAACCCTGCACCAGCCATACAGCAACTGCTGTCTGCATCATTGTCTGTTCTATATGTACTGCCTTCACCTGCTGACCCTTATCTGAACTCTCAGAATAACAACATGGTTTTGTTAGGTTTGATTAACCTGGAACTAGCCTCTAGCTTTCACTCAGCTGTGAGGCAAGAGCTGTTTGGTTACAAATGGACAAGCAGAGCAAGCAATAACAGGATTCCCTGACAGATTCCTTGTCCTTTTGAAGGAAAAGAAAGAAAACAGAGCACAAAACATCCCAGAGTGAGCATGGACAACACTCACCTAGCATCAGTTTAATTAATTTCTACTCTTTTGCTAAGAATATTCTTTGTAAGTATTAAAGGCAGCACCTCAATTCTTACTAAGCTATGCAGAGATGGAAAACCATACCAAGTGTTGTAATGAAATATTGAATGGTACTTTGTTTCCTGACATTACAAGAATCTGTCATACTTATTTGGCAGACACTATTAAAAAAAGAGGAGAATTACAAGGAGAAGATTGTGTCATTTAAATCTAATTAAGTTTTTAATAAATCCAATTTTTCATCATTAACCATGATGCATTCCCCTTATAGTCTGAATTTATTGCCTATCCTCAATAAAGAAAAATGTTTAGAGACAGAAAATTGAGGCCATGATACCGTATAAATTAGGTATGTCAGATGCAAGAGGAAATATTAAAAAGATAATACACACCTAGAATGCTTTTCACTGAACCTAATAAAAAGGGCATATAAAAAATGTTTCCGACTGCTATTTTTTGCTGTATAGATAGCCTAGCATCTATAGACAACTCAATTTTGTCCTATTTGAAGATAACAATAAGTAGAAAAGTGTTGCTCTATCTCTATCACCCAAAGTAACTACAAATTATTTGCAATTTGCTATTAGTTTTCTTTAGCATTTAATGTGGTGAATTTTATCACAAATTAATTGTACAGTTACCAGGTACTGAAGCCTCATTGCTAAAGCCTGGAATGACACAGCTATGACTACGACACTCAGAACTATATATAAACTTTTATTTTATGTAATTATATGTAAGTCCAGAGAAAACACCCATTAACCCGAACCTTAGAGATGCTACCAGAGCATTCATGTCCTTGTTCACACAGTTGTCAGCCAACACAGAGGTAGGTCATGAGTCTGAGTGCCACAGTCTCAGATTCTCTTGGTGAGCAAGTCTCGCTAAGTAACATTTTTGAACAGTGCAGCCAGTCAGAAAAATAAGCAATCAAGCTGAGGGCTCGGGAGTGAGATCTATTCCCAGCTTCTCCTATAAGCTAGAAACCTAGCTGCCCTACGACCTTTCCATGGGCAGTGAAAGGTTCTGGGCATCTTCAGTGGGTAAGTGTCCGAGCAAACTACAGCCAGGATGAAAACAAATTTTAGATTCTCTTAGTTCTAGTACCTTGTCTAATAGAGATATGTTTACTTCCCAACACTGTTTAATGCCATTCAAATTACTGTGTAGCATAAGTTAAATGGTAAATGTGCTACTGATCTCATAAGTTGCCATGTAAGACGAAGCACACTAAGAAATGCAAAAGGCCTCCTTCCTGTTCTGTCACCTTTAATTTGATTGGAAAATTAACACTGAAAATAAAAGGTAAGCTTTAATTTACTGGCTCAGTACTCTTTGCTGGAAAATTCAATCATCTGGGAGTCTACATCTGCAAAACAAAATTTATTATCTGTAATTAACTAACCTTTAGAAAAACCCTTTTTTAATTTCCTCCTGTGAATGTACCAGGAAGACGAAACCATAACAAGTGTTAGCAGAGAAGCAACTACATCAGAATAAGAGCTCCTGCAAATGTTCAATGGATAATGCAGTTAAACCTTCAATTAATGAGAGTTCAGTCATTATATGATCTGTATTTAGATACAGAGAGTTAAATCATTGTTATGAGACTAAATAGTCTGACTTCTGATTATTCCAGATAGACAGTACTGGATGAATGTAGAACCTACTGTATATTACTTCATGTCTTTTTACAAAAAAAGATGAAAGCACTCCCCCATTTAACAAAAAAGTCTCCTAATTTCATATTCAAGTCTTTTGCTAGAAGCAACCAGGGATTTGTAGAGAACTCTGACAATGAAATGTCTTTTCTGCATCTCTACCCTGAACTTCTCAATTTACTAAGCAGCAATCTGCCATGAGTTCTGCTAAAGGTATTAAGTCACTACAGATTTGAAAACATGCAATCTCTGGTATTTCGGTTGGATAGAACATAGGTGAAATCAGTGTTATTTTTTGTTGTTGTAAAAGTAATTGTTTTGCTCTTACATCAGCAACTAATGGTGGACAACAATATCACTGTGTTTATTCTCAAAGGAGGAATTCCTACAAACATAATATGACTAGCTTAGCTGTAGTTGTTTCAATGGGGATTTACCCTGCAGCTTGCATGTATTTGTCTCAAAGGTTTTTAAATTAATTTCAGACAAATATTTTTTAGCTAGAAAAAGTATAATATGAAAAAGCACAGAGATGTTCTGTCCCCAAATATGCTTCAAAGGTAGAAATATTCAATGTACAGGTTCAGTCTATCTACCGTCATGGAAAAATATCTGCCGAATGAAGGATACGTCAAGGATATTCTGATCATTGTCAAGACAGGCTATGCCTCTCCTTCAAAGAAAACCTGGGGCAATCTTATAAATCCGTTGATCTGGATATTCACAAAGACTATTAAATACGTACAGCAGACCATTGCGTCTCCTCTCCTCTTACTGCATTCTCTCCAAAAGCTGGGTGCAGTTTAACAAAGTCAGGACAAACCAAAGTAAAGTCTAATAAACGCAGTGTTTGAACAAACTTGAGAGTTTGTGTTTGCAGGCATAAAGAGCAATGGGTTGGGATTTAGATTAGCTAATAAACGAGACATCTAAGTCTTAGAGAAAAACACCATTTCTGTAGACATCCTGGATTTTAATGAGGACAACGGAAGGACAGCCAAGATTACCAAGCACTGTAGATTCTGCTCATACCCTCTGCAATGAAAGGAAAAGAGCATGTCTTCAAAGGCAACGAAAAAAGTTCTGAGTGTATAAACTACATACACCACCTTCTCTCTCCCTTTTTTTTGAACCACTGTAACAAGCATGTTTTTATTTATTTATTTATTAACTTTAAGAGGAAAAATCTCCAGGGTTGCTGGAATTTCTGTGCTAATACGTAATTGGGATATCATGCAACAACAGAAAATGGTAACATACCTTTGGATTAATATTGGGATATGCTTACGAATATTTACTCACTCAAATTGTGAGCTTGAGTTTCTATTTTTTGTTTTATGCTCTTGAACTCCTGGAATTGCATAGCAACTCAGTTCCATGTTGCACTTCTTACATAAAGAATTAACTTATTTTTATTGTGACATCTCAAAATACCCATTTTATTGTTACTTTTTTAGATGTTCCACACCTATAGTTATATTCATTTATGTTTTCTCCTGTTAAATGTTCCTTTGATGATCTCTGCTTACATCCCCAATTCTAATCAAAGTCATGACATATTGTTTGTTATAAGTAGTAACACACTTTAGATGCTGAATGAGTTTAAATGTTCCAGTTCCAATACTCCAAGAGGACTGAAGATGTTGATTGATCATCAAAGCAGTGTGATTTCTTTGTGAAAGCAATGTTAGCTTAAAACTTTGGTATATATCAATTTCTCATATATTCATTACAAATATCTCCTAAGAGATTTGTATACACATGAAAACTTTGCAAATGCAGGCTGTGTGTGATAATTTAAAAATATTGGTGGCAAGAGTGAGAGTTATATAGTTTTGCATTCGTTGCTTGGGTTCACACAGTGTAGTGTATTCACGTAATGTACTTGAAATACATGAAGCATTTCCATTTCCTTTAAGTCTAAGATGGACCTCAAACTCCTATATCCTTTTTAAATGACCACCATCTTGTTGAGACTCTATGGCATTTATCCACTATTTTTTAAAGGAAAATGTTTTCAAAAATTACTGCCAAATATATCCTAACTGGTGACCTGTGAAAGGATTTGCAGCCTTCATTTTCTTAACTGAAATATCTCTTTCTTCCAGTGAATAGTCTCATAATACTAAAATCCAATGTTAAACTATTACTTTCTAGTAAATATCAAAATATGTAGTGACCAAAATAATAAAAAGTATTAGTTCATTTTAACCAGAGGCCTCATTTATATATGAGACCAATAAGTTAGTTTATTAACAGCAGACCTAACATTTAGCAATGCCTCAATGATTTCTTTTGAATTTTGCCAATACTATGTCATTGATCTAGGAGTAAAACTCCCTGATGAAATCTGAAATTTAAGTTTCAATAAAATTCTTCCTTCTAAATTTGAATATGTTTGCCATGAACTCCTCAAGTTTCCATTACATGAAACAAGGAAGGAGAAATCCTGCTTCAGAACTCAATTACAATAAGAATTTGTTTAAAAATTATCAGATAACACTTCCACAGTCCAAAGATTTTATACAGTAACTTTCTAGAGAAACATCAGAAGAAGAGACAGCAACTATCCTGCATCAAAATTTATTCCTCCACTTCTCGTTATGCAAAACAAGGAAGGTCATAGTTTACCAGCCGCAACAACAGTGTTGCAGATCTCAAAAGTTTTCAACCTGTAATATAGCCAAGTGAAGCAGAGCAGAAACAAGACCCACAGTATGTTTGCCATCTCCAAATATATGGAAACTGTGTTGTTTTTATTGGTTCTTAAGTTAAACTTGCTAGAAGAAACAAAGTGGACTTAAATCTGCAAACAGTGTAAGATATATGTTCCTTGCATGGATTTACATAAATCACAGCAAGATTATAAAGACAGTCTAGTGATAAGATAATATAAGTATTATTGACTTGCTCTTTGAAAAATTAGGACTATCAATGAGAAAACAAATACAGTTTTTACTTGATTTTAGTAATTCTCCTCTTAAAATGGACCACACAAGATACCCACCATAAAGTCAATAAAGATGCAATAAAGTAAATTATTTTTCAATAACCTTCATCTTTTTTATAAGATCTTTCTACCACAAACCTGAAAAAAAACACATCCTCACATTAAGGAAAGATTTTCAGACTGGTCTTTGAATATTTAAACGGGGTTATTGTAAGGAGTCAATAGCAAGGTATCTTCTTCCAGGACCTTAATAACACATCTAACCAGCTCAAACTGTTAGTTTTAGTTCAATTTTTTCCTCTTCTTGAAGGGTATAGATCCCATTTTCGTCTCCATGGGCTGAATCAGCTTCTGACACAAGCTCTATAACACATTCGGAACCTATTGCAGGTCTGGTCTCAAAAGAAATGCACAAATAAGAGACAATGCTACTGTCACCAGTCAAGGAAGTCCATATTAAAAGTTAATATCCAGTGCTATACACACTAGTCACATAAATATTCCAACAGTTCAGTCCCTTCAAGACTGTCCAGTATTGCCATTTCACTACTGTGTACGACTTTCATTGTCACACTATGTTATGAACATAAAAATACTTTCACTAAGAGTAAATTTTCGTGAAAGAGCTTAAACTGCGTATTTAATGCATAATTTGTCAGGCTCATTTAGAATCTTGGTTTCAGTGATTCAATCATTACCATGTATGCATATAATGCATAACTTAATTTAATTACTTTTGATTGCTTAATGAAAAATCCAGTGGACATTTTGAACGTCACAGCTATATAATGAAAATTATTCGTACAGTTTTTATTAACCTTCATCGTTAAAGATTATCCAGTTTTGTATTATGCAAGAAAAAACTCTAAATTTATTTTCTCCTTCAGGCAGGAGAAAACTTAGGTATTTCTATACACCCAACTGCCACAAATTATTAATGTAAGAGTAAAAGTTCATTCACTCTATTGACAATTTTAGATAAAGAGCAACTCTTCTGCTTTTTTTTTTACATATATTTATAGAATTTTAAGGTTGAAATAGACAGTTAAATCACAGTTGCCTGCAAAGTTCCTTACTTTACTTAGAATTTGTCTGTGAATGGAGAAATATACCCTGTGATTGCCAAGAAATATCCAAGATTACTATTGCCACTCTGAAAGACACCCTGTCTTTACTGAACACATCAAGATATGAAGCATTTCTTTTGGTATATTCTCCGGTGGTCACACCTGCAGCAAGTAAAAGCTAAATAAAAAGATGTCATGCCCATATTCTGACTCAAAGTTACATGGTTTCTACTGACAAGTTTTACTTAAGGATTTTTTTTACTTCCCCCTTTATATTTGAATGACATTCCAATCCTTCTCTGAAATAAATTGTTTCATAACCAGTAAGCTTAGTCATTTTTGTAAGATGTTATGTATAAATAATGAAAATATCTAACATAATTGGAGTTTGTACAAGCAGGATTAACTTTTTTTGTTAAATTTTTAAAATATATATGGAATTTAAAAAGCTACTACTTTGTTAAGTCAACTTTTCTGGTATTACATTATGAAATCATCTTTTTTCCCCCACTAACACCCAAGTGTATTTGGATAATGAAAACAGCTTCGGGTTTCAGAGGAGGTCTTTCAAAGGAAAATATAATTTGTGATCAAGCAGCTGGAACTTGCTTATTGACAGCCAGATTATGTTTGACATTTTCAGTGTGGCTTACAAGAACTGACAGTGTCATGAGAGCTGCCACGGGAACATAAAACGCACATTAAGTTTTCCAGCCTAAGATTAATCTACTCTTTTGATCAGGAAAATTTGAAAACTGTCTCTGGACTTGATTAATAGCAAACACAGACAATCTGGAAAGTTCCCTTATGAGTACACTGCTGACCAGCAACATAGTTACCGCCTGTACTTAGCCTGCACTTTAAGGGTTTAAGCAATTAAAGATTAAAAAAACGTACACACTTTCATGACAGCAAGCACCAGCATCCACAAACTGGTGATCTCATAAAGGTCAGAAATGGCAACTTTTGCTTCTGAGCAGATTTAGGACTTCGTATCAAGCAAGAAGCAGGCGAGGCATGACAATACTCATAAATTCACTTGGTTTTCCTCACAGTGTACATTCATCCATTTTCTGGAAAGCTATAGATATATTCAGTAAGGCACTGGCTCTCCCTCACATACTGGAGCGTACAATTCCCTTGCAACACCTTCAGCTAGCGTCCTTAAGTACAGAAAGCCCACTATGAGCTTGTGCTTATGCAGGAAAATGGCCCAGATAATTGGAGTTACAGCTAAGGCAGGACAAGAAAGACTGATCTCATGCTGACTGGGATCAAAACCAACTGCCATAATTATAGCAATCACCTCTGCTGTCTCCACTGTGGCAGAAGGACCACAAGTCTGTGGCAACAGTTGTAGCAAAAGAAAGCCTAAAACACCAAAGCCTTAACAGAAAGAAGAGGAAATATTTCCCTTTTTAATAACACACCTGTTTCAGTATCCGAAGCACATTAATCGTACCACTAAAGCAGATTTTATTTGAGAAACAAAAGTAAAAAGCCCATCTAAAATAAAGACAGCTCACAAAGTAGTATACAAAATATACACATAGAACAATCTAGGAGAATTGCCTTTCCTAGTAAATAAATCCTCATATAGCAAAAGTACATAACATTTGTAACTATTCCTAAAATGCAGAACCTAATCTGTGGTGTATTCTTGGAAGTTCAAATTACTTTCCCTGTATTGCCCTATGACTGAATTTTTTTAATGTGTTTTTCTTCTTATGGAAGATAAATCTGTACCGGAGGAACAGAGATATAGAGAAGGAAAGCCTGAGACCAATAAATTAAACAGCTGGAGACATTTAGCAATAAAATTTCAATCCTTAGAGTTACAAGATATTAAATACTTGTCATTACTCTTATTTTTAAGTATTATTTATATCCTGCAGAGCACGTATTGACAGCTACTTAATTTTTTCAAATGGAATTTCTGAAGTTTGATTTTTACTAGTGTCAGCTGCTGTGCTATATTTAAGCTTTTCCCTTCTTTGCATTACATGGATTTAGTAGTAATGAAGTATTAAGTCCTTACTCTCTGCAGAAAGCAAGCCCTAATAATTCTACATTATTAATAAATAAAACCATTACTGATTTGAATTGATCACCTACCTACATAAGTATCCCCTGACTATTCTACTAGACTACTGTCATGCCTGTTAATTGTGGCCGTGGTTATTTTGCAAACACAACATCGGTCCACCAGGAAGCACCCTGAGATAGTGGGCTGGTCACAGAGCAGCCACCAGCTACTAGTGCTTCCTGTCTGCAAAATGTTGCAACTCCAAGTTCCTGTTCCTTGAATGGGAAATTACAAATTCCTCAGACCTTTCACCTTACTTCACTTTTTTTCCTACTAATTCAACATGAGTGATGATATGAAAAAATCATTCTATAGTGCAGTTTTAGTAGTGATCAAGACAAAGATTTTCAGGTATCTGTAAATAGCACAAGGCAATTCCAAAATTAAAATTACTAATATCTGCTGCCTGAACATGGATAAGAGATTATTAGTGTTTGGCAAATGGCAGCCTAATCAGTTCCCACCACCTGTCCCCTCGCAGCAGCTGCCACCAGGATCACCTGCACAGGCAAGGGTCTGCAGTCTGCTCAGCAGTGGCCCATGGGCAACCAGAAGAGTAGGGTCAGTGGCTTCCTTGCCATCCCTCTTGTTCTCCAGGCAGTGAACAGGAAGGAATTGAGTTCAGTTCCTTACAACATTTGTCTGGCAGTACAAGAGCATCCTTGCTCTTCCCTTTTGCAGCAGTCAGAATGAATAACTGGTGGTTTTCAGCCCGGCTCCCATGGCAGCTTCTGAAAAAGGCAAGATAAAGCACCAGCCTATGAAACCAAACTTGAAGAGGCTGGTTCACAGAATCTCAAATCTTAGATCTCATTATAAAAACTATTAAGAGATAAAAATGTGAATGGGTCCAACCCTACCCCGGTAACCTTCTCCTGGGATTCTTTTGCAACCTGATGACTACCCAAAGGATCTGAGACAAAAGCAGACAATTACTTTTCCTCCTTTTTCTGCTGGGGGATTAGCAGATAGCAGCAACACATTTCTCTGTGACTAGATCTTCCTTTTGACTGGATATTTAAAGGGAAATATACCAATAAACTACAGCATTTAAAATAAAAGCATTTAATATTCATAGCAGAAAATTCATAAATCTAGGCACAATCCATGCAAAGGCCATTTTGATGTTTGTTTTAACGTGGACCTAAGAAAGCATAAAGTATCCCCTTACTGCCCATGTCTTTAATGCAGAAAGCAGCTTCTGGAAAGACGTCACCGGCTTTGTCATGGAATTACATCTGCTATCTCACTGCACCACCCTGCAAATCTATACAAGATTTAGACATAAGTTACTCCGAACAAACAAGATACAGATCCTTTTAAGTACAGAGAAAGCTTGAGAAGCAGCCTGTCATCTCTGACTTAAGATGTCTCTCCTTGGCTGTGCTGACCCAAAAGCAGTGTACTGCCCCAACATGCAGCAATAGCTAAACTACAGTGTTTGAACAGTTACAGATTTTGTGTTCATCAATATTTCGCTAGTTTCTGTTCATATTGAACTAAGTATTCAAACTGTGGCTTAGGCTGTATCTTCTTTTAAAACATTTAGGTCTAGTAAACACGGGTATTGCAGCATAGCGACTTACAGAGATACGAACAGAAGCTTAGATGAGAAGCAAACTATTTGTCCTTTCCCAGTTTTCTTCAGTGATTATCTGCAGAGCATTAGCCCTGAGCAAGAGCAGCCAAGTCATTAGTAATCTTTCCTCCTAGTTTTAAAACAGCTTTTTTCATAAGACAAGGGGCATTAGGAGTCCAAGTGAATATTTTGAAAGCTACAAGAATGTTTTCAGGTAAAACTGCGTCCTGACAAAGAAACGGAGTATTTCAGAAAGGTTCTGGACTCGATTAAAGAATAAGTGGCATTTTTTTGGTTGTAGTAACTAGCTTAATTTTCACACAGTACCAGTCTACAGAATAATTTTTCTTTCTCTAGACCCACCGTGAATGCCTAACTTACTGAAAATAGAGCTTACTTTAGTTTGTAAACAAAGGCTACAAAGGCAAAGTAAGGGACAAAACCATAATTATAAAATACACTAGAACATGGAGAAAGAAGATTAAAACTTATTAAAATATCATTCCTGGGCATTAGTAACAGTTCTATAATTAATAACAAAACAGTTGACTGCACTAAGCAGTATAAAAGAAATTAAGTTTCCATGTACGTGTAAGAATAATTAGGTGCCATAAAAAGATTTGGGTCGGATTTTTTTTTCATTTTTGTTTACCCTATGCTGAAGATTACATAGTTTTTGTAAATTCATATTCAGAAATACAACTACATTTTGTTGTGTGAAATAATTCACTGAGTAACATCACTTTATCCAAGACAGCAATTATAGTATGAAAGGGAAACTATTTCTGTTTTGCCATCATAGCAGTCAGGAAACTTGAGCCATTTAACATCTAAGTGAGCACTGAAGAAAACAAAAGCTTTGTTTTTCAAACATAATGTGTGGTATACGCTAACAAAATAATTAAAGCTTATATTTTTAATATGCAGCATTTTTTTCCCTGGCAACAAAACCATTCTAAGTGGAGTTGTCATGGCATTTGATGAGAGCAGAAGTGTTACCCTGAAAGGACTATTCTTTTTTACTAAGGAAAACATTTAAGACTGAAGCAGAGCAGTGGGAGCAACAAGAGTACTTACAAAAATCTTCTCCAATCTCTGAGCCACAGACTACCATTAGATTGTTTTTTTCTGTGAAGTTGTCACAATAACACTCTATTTTAAGAATTTAATATTTCTAAAGCTCTAGTGAGCTATGCAGATTCTTTACTTTCATTTCCTTATGGCATGCATAGGCTAATACGTCACAGAAGTTTCATGAGAAATAATAAAATATTTTAAGTGTTTTGTTATTTACAGATACATTCATGTCTCATATGAAAACCATTTCAGTAGTGTCTGATTAATAGACTAACTACAAAAGGGTATGGACAGATGCAACAAATCCCCAGTGTGATGGGTAACTTCACTTATGCACAATTCTTTTCAGGATAGGTCAAATATACAAAATGTAAGTTGTTAGGGGTTGAGGACAATATTTGGAAGATTTTTCAGAGACCATCAGGTTAGGCCAGCTCCCACAGAAATGCTGCCCTTTTCCAGATCTCCATTTTATTCCAGCTGCTTCTCACAATCCACTCTATTTATTTGGACAAGGTTTATTTCTTGTTTCGCACCCCAGCTCCCCCTTACCTTAGCTCAACATTTACCAGCCTTTCATAAGTATGGAGAGCACGCTTTACAGCACTGCTAAGTATTAGTATTGTACAAAAGAAACCAGTAAGAGATAAAAGAATTTTCACTTAAAAAAAAAATCTACCTTTACAGGTTAGACATCTATACTACAGTAGAACTTCACATATTAATCACACCAGCATTTGTGAGCAGGGATTTTCTACCAGATCACTCAGTATAACTTGGAAGCTGTTTAAACTGGACTCAAATACACTAAAACACAAGATTATCATCATCTCCAGGCATATACATGCAATGTTTCTCTTAGGTATTAGTGTTTCAGGTGACATAAAAAAGGATAGTAGAAGAGAAGGATTGGAAGTTATCTTCCTGGTGGGTACTGTTGTTTTTGGCAGGCACCACTGACTCCACATACTGTTCTACAACATGTATGTATTGCTCAGCAGTATCCCAGAAAGATGAAACAAATAACAAGAAAAGCAGGCATAAATGTTTTATGTCTAGCAAACTTAGCTTGCAGCTAAGAATCTGCAAAGAGGGTGGGAGCAATGGGACTTACATATGGTTGTGGGGAAGGGAAAGGTAAGACAAACTTTAAGATCCTAGCATGTAATATAGTTCTCTTGTAGGCATCTTTTCTAAGACGTTTGCCTTTGCTTTCTTTAAGAGCTGTATATCACACAAGTTTTAGAGACGACCTTGAAATGTTTCCTCTTCATCACTAGAACATTTTCCAACACTGCAAAATCATTTATGTTGCTAAATCACAAATGTGGAAAGCTTAGGAAAATACATTCTTTCCCCCTTCTACAACTTCATCCAGATGTCAGCTCTAGACTCCTTCCATAACCCCAACCGGCTTCCTACTATATCTCCTCACTTCTACCGAAGAATCACAGAATCACAGAATGTTAGAGATTGGAAGGGACCTCGAAAGATCATCTAGTCCAATCCCCCTGCCAGAGCAGGAACACCTAAATCAGATCACCCAGGAATACATCCAGGCGGGCTCTGAATGTCTCCAGAGAAGGAGACTCCACAACCTCTCTGGGCAGCCTGTTCCAGTGCTCTGTCACCCTCACTGTAAAGAAGTTTTTTCTCATATTCAAGTGGAACCTCCTATGTTCCAGCTTGAACCCATTGCCCCTTGTCCTATCACTGGATGTCCCAGAGAAGAGCCTGGCTCCATCCTCCTGACACTCACCCTTTACGTATTTATAAACATTGATTAGGTCACCCCTCAGTCTCCTCTTTTCCAAGCTAAAGAGACCCAGCTGCCTCAGCCTTTCCTCATAAGGGAGATGCTCCATCCCCTTAATCATCTTCGTGGCTCTGCGCTGGACTCTCTCCAGCAGTTCCCTGTCCCTCTTGAACTGAGGGGCCCAGAACTCGACACAATATTCCAGATGTGGTCTCACCAGGGCAGAGTAGAGGGGGAGGAGAACTTCTCTCGACCTACTGACCACCCCCCTTCTGATACATCCCAGGATGCCATTGGCCTTCTTGGCCACGAGGGCACAGTGCTGGCTCATGGTCATCCTGTAGGTCTCTGTAAGGCTCAGCTTTCCTAGTCATCCTATATTTCACCTCAAAAGCCAGTTCACTTTAGCTTTCTTCTCCCTTCTTATACCAGACAACTCAGGTGCCAACTCCTGCTAAATTATTTCCATTGTGAAAGTAGAGAAGTGAGAGTGCAGCAGCAGGGGAAGCTACTGTAAGCAAGATGATTAGCAGTGTCTCACCTCTGAACAAGGTGGCGAATCCTACTGGGTTTCTGCATGGAAAGTGGAAATAATCTGTCTGGTACTGGAAACAGTCTGCTATGCCTTATAACACATCAAGAATTGCAAACAAGAACAGAGTGGAAGAAATGCGTGTGTGAAGAAACACAAGGTTGTACATCCTGGAGTTTGTAGAAAACAAGGAGCAAGAAATTGCTCCTGTTCCATAGATAAGATACCAGATTGGCCCCCATCTTATGTAAAGCTGCTATTTGCAGCCTGTACCAGAGACAGCAGTTCCCATCAGCTGCTCTCATGGTCTCTGTGGCCATTGCTGTTTGTGATAAACTTCAGACTTGCAGACCGGATTTCAGGACTGCTGACGGTCTTGAGACAACACAGGTCCTTGGTGTCAGGGTGCAGCAAACTCCAGCTGCTCCACAAAGGTGAGGTGGGAATCGAGGAAGATCCTAGAGCTAGCAGGGCACATCTTACCATGCCCAAGCAAGGTAAGCAGGAGACAGTAGACAGGTCCAACCAAGAGTCCAGCTCGTAAAGCAGCATCATGCACATGAGGTAATGCACATTCAGCAGGACCTACAGCCAGGCAACAGTGCAGCTGTAGCTGAGCTGAAAACCAATACCTCTCCTACACAGGCCAGCCAGAAAGTAAAGAACTTGGGGTTGAGCTTAAATAGGACGCCCTGACACAGGGCTGGTCAAGGTCGTTAAAATTTATTAGTGCACTCAGGGCCCTGATATTTGGTGGCATTAACTGATAAAGAACTCTTCAGGAGCCTCTGAGAAACAAGAAATTGAGAGATTTGAGTGGCTTTGTTTCTTTGTGTTTTGTTGTTTGTTTGTTTGTTTGTTTTTTCAAAGCAGGTTAATGTATCATCATTAAAAGTATGAAAAGGTATAGAGACTAGGGTTAAAGAAACAAATATCTGCCCATTTATTAGCTCTACATGCCCTGTCCTTTTCAGCTGGATGCACAGTTCTAAAGGGAGCAGACCTCAATCTCTCTCCATCCAGTTTTTACCACCGGTGAAAACCAGCAATCCATTGAAAAGGCTATGTGCTTGAAATTTTAGAAGTCCTTTGCTTGCCCAAGCACCTGCATGCAGGCCAGACTAGTTACACATTTCTCTACTCTTGGTGTAGTTTCTCAGGAGCAGAATCATAATTTTGTTCATTGATCAACAGGCACTAAAATTTCCTCCAGGCACTAATGAAGTCCCTGTAATCCAAAAGCTAGCTCTGACTGCTTTTAACTCCTAGTAAGAAACTTGTCCATCGTGCCTATCTATATAAACACTAGCGCAAGTATTTCCCACTCTATTTGCAAACTTCCTCCTCTCTCTCCTCTCTTTGTCTTCATCCAAACATTTGAACTTAAGTCAGCTTTCACCTTTCCTTGCTCCCTCATAGCAGTATGTTTTGGTGAGGACACGCTTCATCCGTACTATCAAACTTGAATGCTTTACAATCATCATTTTTGATTGGCAACAAGAACAATAATCTGTCAAAGACTGTACCTATCTAAAAAATGGTACTGTATTTTCTTCTAATTCAATTAATATTGGTTTTCAATCCTAGCATGTTTTGTACTTTCCTTTAAATAATTTCTTTAAATAATAAAATTATATTATTGGTACATAGCCAGACTTTTTTTTTCTTTCAGAAGACAACCAAAAGAAGTAAGCATATTTGCTGGTGCCTCCTTAGTTTTTAGGATTTTCATTCGTAGCGTCATTCAAACAGATCAGGAAAAGCTAGTTATTGCCAATTAGAAGGAAGGAATCGAGAAAACTATCCTACTTAATAGGAAGTCAACTGACATTTTAAAGAAGCCCAGATCACCTATGAAGCTTTGAGGCCCTTAACACTTGAGGATTTTAGCTTTCATTTCTAAAGGTTCATTTCAACCCTCCTGACAAATATTTTGAACACTTCTTACTACATAAAAAATACCCTGCTAATGCCTTTGTGATAGCTCTTCCTTGTACTAGAAGACACTTTTCTTTACGCGATTTTTTCCATAAAAACATGACGAGGAGCCTGCAGTTATATGCTATTATATTTGGAAAACATGGTTGCATTTTAGACCATGTCATTGAGTGGTATTCAAAAATATGAATCTTCATTTTAATTTGTAGGGGGAGGGTGTATAGATAGGCTGAAAGGCAGCAGGAGAGAAAGTGGTCACTTATAATCTCGCAGACCAGACTTTTACTTTCCATTAATATGATACACTCACTTTCCATTCATTTTGTGGAACTCTCTGTATTGAAGATATTTATGTATTGCTCATTTCTCCAATCTTTTATAACTTCTCAAAAGTAATTGCAGATCTTAAAATGGTTAAAATTAACCATTTTACAATTTGTCCTACCCTGTAAATGCTTTTTAGTTTTATTGACTGTATTATATAGAGTTGATATTGCCTTGGCAAACAGTTTACAAGGACTATAAAATAAGCCCTAGAATAGGCCGTGAAAATGTTCCTGCAAGTCAAGCTTCATTGCCTACTAGAAAATGCACTTGTAATGTACATTACATATATCCAGAAGACAGGAGCACAATTTCTATAAACTTTGATGGACTTTAATGCAAAATTAACAATTTTTTGAATGAGAGACATTCAAAAGCACGACAATGACCAGTTCAGATTCATTCCTTAAAGAGCACATATAACATCCTCATAGATTTTAGATTCCATTATTCAAAAACTTTGTTTTGCTTATTTATTTCCTGCTGTAACTTTTTATTATATTTCAACTTACTACCTTTGCTTTTGATTTAAAAAGAAGAGAGGGTGAGAGCAGAGGGAAAGCAAAGTTGGCTGACTGGAAGTCAGTCTTTCCAGATACAGATGATCCTCTTCCCCATTCTTGGGAAAAATGAAAATTGCACAGTTACTCTGGTTTTGAGGACTGACCAATATTTACATTCTAATTAAGAACTAAAGGAAAAGCAATTTCTTTATTATCTTCTCCCAGTACAATTTTTTTTCTATTCACATAAGTGTGAATAAGAAGTGTTATTATTTATTCATGTGTCTCCCAAAATCTGATCTCAGTAGTTTAGGAACACATGTTCTAAAGAACATGAGCTTGTCAAATAACCTCTTCATTAATCCTTCAACTGAAGTCCTTACTTCCTTTCACTGACCTGAGGTCTGCTGAGCATGGCCCTCCTGCCATGTATGGCAGATAGTAGATCATAGCTCTGTAATGTCACTAACTTCTCCCTGTCCCTCTATCCACTTGTCACCTTGACCTTAGCTGCAGTCATTTCTGCATATATTCTGTCTAGTCTTCTGACCACTGTAGCCTATTCACCACTTTCTTCAGATCTGTTTCCAACTGGTGATCTGAATTTTTCAGTCAAGACTTCCATTCTCATTTATTTCTGCTGTACAATAACTCACACTTTAAATCCCTTTTGGTTCCCTTTCTGCCTTTTTTTTTTTTGTCCATCCTTTCCCATCTTGCACTCTTTTTTCCTGTTACTTGATGTTTCAAATTCCCTGCCTGTTAATATTTGTCAAGTGCAGTTTCCACTTGGAACAGCCTGATTTTTCAAGATATCTAGGCCTAAATAAGAGCCACCAACTGTATCTTTTTTGCTGTTAACTGGCATCCCTCAGAATTTACAGGTAATATTTGGTGTCTCAGACTCTCTTTGGGTTAAGTTCCACAATGCAGATGCATAGGCTGAATAATGTAAGGGGAAGAAATTTTCTTCAATCTGTGAAGTGTTAGATATGATTAAAAAATTATAAAATCATACAAAACAGCCTGAAGATGGTAGTGAGAGGGTATGTGTGGTTAATACAAGCATTTTACATTCCTGCTGATGCCTCATTCCTATGTAAAACTGACAAAATACGTCTCCATTTGGACTTGTAGAGATCCATACATCACAAGAAGCCATTGTGGTTTAGACTAGCTTTAAAGACATTAAATATATTCTTGCTCCTGTCTGCAAAGAATTGGCACTGTTATTCAGGGCCAGCAGTAATGCAGTTGATGGAATGGCTGCAAAGGAGGTGGCAAAGGAAAATGACTTGAAGAGGGAGGCAATTTAAATTGAATTAAATTTGGCTGCAATAATTGTGCAGTGGATGTACTCTGCCTTCGTTTCCAACAGCCTATTTCTTATTCTTCAGATGCTTTTGCCTCCTGTTTTTATGACTGCCTTCCAAGGGACACTCATTCCTGTCATTCATTCTGGATGATGGTAACCATTTTTTTCTTTCTGTCTATAACCAGCAGCCCTGGCCATCACTACACTGCTGTACTGCCAGAAAAGCACCTTTCTTCATGACATTGTAAATAATTGTTGTAAAGAGCAAAGCACTTCAAACCACACAGTGATGCTCACGCTTTCTACATTAAACTGCAGTTTTTTTAAGATCATTTGTTTATTTGTGCTGTTAACCAGATAATGTTCCAGCAAAGTGCTGCAATACTGAAATGTCAGTGTTCATTTATGAACCACATTGAGATTCCCTAAATGAATGTAAGCAGTGTAAAGGGATTCGTATACAAAACATATGTTGCCTAATCAGATTCATAAATTCAAAGTGCATTTAATCAATTAGTTATATTTGATTCACCAGCAGTTAAAAAGTTTCCTTAATTATATCAAAAGCAGAATAAACAATGGATCATAAATTTCATTTTTTTCTAAATTATACAGATACAGTCATAGTACTCTTCATTTCAAATAATAAACAAGAAATTCATATCAAGGAATGCACATCTAAAACTATGTCCTATTTCTTTCTTTCTGTAATTTGTTTTCCAAACTGGATGTTATATAAGACAAAAGTTAAACATTTGTCATCTAAACAGATAACATTTTAATAGGAATTAATAGACTTTTTTTTACAGATTAAAGAGAGAAAGCTAATGTTTATTCAAGTCCCTTCAATATTAAGAGTTACTTTGTAAATATATTTTATCATTAAATGAAAATAAATAATCTTCTCCATTGAAAGAAGGCTAAATAGATATCAGAATTGCTATAGATTGCTCATATAAGTTTGGTTTAGGACTTTTTACTCTCCAGTTCTCAAAAAAGCTATCAGTGGAGTTTTTAAAATAAAAAGATAAAATCACCACTCAACACTTTTGTATTCTTTATGCTACTATTCAAGATAGGAAGGTGGAGCATGTGCAGAAGAAACTCTTGACTTAGAGAAATAGATGTAATTAAACACCCAGGATTAGAAATCAAGCAATCAGTCACAGGTCTTATCTATTCCATGTGCCCAAGGCATTATCAAATCTACCTCACTGTAGGTATTTTTCTAGCCAGTTGTTAATCACTACCAGTCCTTCGCACTCTACTATGTACACAGACTATCTATTCTCGTCTGACTTTAGAATTAGAAAGATAATATTTATTCCCAGTCATCTTGGCTGAAGCTGAAACCTATCATTAGTGACATAAAGAGAATATTCTTTCTTGTTTGCAATGACCTTATATGTTTTAAGTCTACTCTAAAAAAGATAGCCCTTTCTTGTCTTTTCTGAAGAAAAACTATCTCAGTTTGTTCAGAGTTCTTTGTAGGTTATGCTCAGCAGACCTCTCTTTCCTTCCGGCGCTTACATATGCTCTAACAGGCGGACGTAATACCTGAATCAAGACCGGTCTTCCATCTGAGTTTCAGTAAAGTGGAAGGATTACTTCCGTCTTGCCACTTATACTCTTTTTATCTATTTTTCAAATGTCTGCTCTTCTTAAAGCAGTTTATAGAACTGATGATTAGTACCCCAATTATGCTTCTCTGTAAGTCACAGTGCTTTTTGGGTTTTTTTAACTAGCTGTTCTATATGGTGATTCCTCAATCCTGGGTGCTCTATCTTTCCTTATTAGGAGTACTGTGTATTTGTTCCTTTGAAAAATCTCTTATTTTTTCAGACTGCTTCTTCAGGTAAAATTGTACCCAGTTCACATCCTGTTGTACAATGTATTTGCATTTTCTCCTGTCATCAGTATATGTAATAAATGTCACCTCTCATTCATGAAAACAGTAATAATGATAATACCTGACACAAGACACATAATTCAGTATTTCTCTCTGTTTTGTGGCGAGCTGTTATTTCTTGCCTTCTATATATGATTTTCCTACTAGTTTTGATGTAGTATTTTCAAAAATGTCTTGCTTTCCTAAGATGCTTTTAAGCACATCCAAGCTCGAGATGTGTTACCTTTACAACTTTTCCTCCACTCCCATGTTGTCTTACAGAAGACATTGTATTATTGGATTTGGTCTTGAAAGATTGTGTTAAGTCTCATTTGTCTCAATCGTTTTCTTAGTCACTTTCATACAGAAATACAGATTTTTCCTGTAGCTTTGTTAAGTCTTTAAGTCCATAGTTCCTTCTTTTTCTTTTTTTTCAAAGCCAGATATATATTTATCACTTTCTGTGCTTTTTCTCCTTCATCAGATCTACACAAGTTTTGAAAGGCAACAAGTAATGGCTCTACAGTTCAATCAGACAGGTCTTTCCATTTCATAGCATGCCATTCATTTAACCCTGAGGATTTGAAAACATCATCTAAATATCCAGTAACCTGTTCTGCCTTCTTCAAAGGCTGAGTTCTCGCTGTTTTGTCATTGGTGTTACTTGTGAAGGTCAACAGATTACAGCTAATCTTCCCCATGAACAGTAATGTAGAGAGGCAGACATCATAATTAGTTCTATCACAAATGAAAAAGGTGAGAGAGGGAACATTACAACATGGGGAAAGTGCAAAAGACAATTAAATCAACACAGAAATGTTCAAAGCTTGTGATGAGATCATCAATAAATCTACTAAACCAAAGAACACATAATCAGAATTTCCATTGCTGTAAAGAAAACCAAGAATGAACCAAATTACAAACCAGACCGCAGTTTATAATCGAACGCAGAAGTCTGGATGGAAATTATTTTACAGCTTTGTAAATATATAGCTGCATTTCCCATTTAAAAAAAAAAAAAAAAAAAAAGTTGGTTATTGTAAGACTAAAACTTATTGACCAAATGATGATCTTCATGTCAGAAATTATATCTTCTTTAATATATAGGCACATGAATTGGAAAGATATTAAGTAATATATACAAATTCAGAGGTATTTCTGAAATATATAAACCCTAAGTGTCATACTTTAGGAATAAATACTTAGAGGTTCATTAAGTGATCCAACAGCTCCAAAATGTCTACAAGACATTCAGAATTATTTGGGACATAGATTAAAAAAGAAGTTCTGCAGTCAGGAGACTAAAAGACTCAGAAAAGATTTTCTACAACACCAGACTCAGAACAAAACCTCCAAAACACATTAAGTGCAAAAAATACTTTACAGCGGGGAACTAAAAAAGTCTTTCTGCCTCATTAAAAGAAGCTCCAGAGCCACCTGTCTCCCACATGCATGACACATCACTTCAAAACATGCAGTGCTCTTCCCTCCAAGCAAATATGCATAAGTGAATCCTTATGTCCACCTGTGAAGTAGCTGTAAAGCCATAGTACCAAGTCATGGTACAGACAACACTCTTTCAAATCAGTGTAATCTTAGTCCATACATTTCAGTCTCCCTTGGCCTGCTGAAGTAAAAGGTAAAATTCCTACTGGCAGCAGCAGAGACAAGATTTCATCATATATATTAATACTGAAGCATAGCAGACACTAAGGGACTCTCATCTACTCAACAACATTGTAATGCATTCCAGCATCTGGAAAGAAAAGCTAGCAAAACTGATTGTGAAATGACTGATTTTTTTCTTTTTAATAAAACTACTTTAATAAAACCCAGGAACACAGTGAATTATCTTTCATTTGAAATATTTCTTGTCTTTCAAGCAAACCACTATATTTTTATATACTGTATGTAAGAATCACTGAGAAGATGTATAGGCTAACAGTGAACTGGATAATTTTAGTGTTCTTTTCTTTCACTGCAGCCCAATAATTCATGAAGACAAGACCATGTGTGAAATTCTAAATGTTTTAATTTATTTTTATTGGAAAGCAGGATGCAAATTAGGAAACTTTGTGTTACCCTTTAACCTTTCCAAATTATAAGAGTGTTCTACACAACTGGTAGAAATTATCTTTCTCTTCTCTAAATGGAGACCCATGACTCTCCTTCATCCATACTTCAAAGCCAGTTATTTGCTCAGCATACATATGCAAACTAATTGAGGTCATAATTTATCCCCAAAATTAGAGCACGCAGTTTCTAAGTACTTTAGCACCTTCTTTATCTCCTGCTTTGCATCAAGTCGTTACAGTGGAAAGACTTGATGCAAAGCAGGAGATAAAGAAGGTGCAAAGCAGTGCAGATAATTCTCCAAACTAGTAGCAAAAGTTTCAGAACAAAAAAAAATTGCTTCATCAATATCAGTTAAGTTTCTAACATTTCTTTCAGTATTCCTCTACAGCATTGCAGCACATTTTGCTGACATTCAAGTTTGTACAAAGATAATTTGGGGGCTCTGAACTGGTGGTAAGTAGCATCATTTAATCTTATGGAGATATTTTCCCAGGATCTAGTTAGTACTGACTTTTTGCATTCCTATCTTATGAATATTAAGGCATGAGGTCAAAAGTCTTTCAAGAAATGTCATACACCTAATTAAAAAATGTATGTCATTTTTATTTGGTCACATTTCTTCATTTGACTAACTACTGTTTTTGAACTTTTAGCTATATCTTTGTTATTCTTCACTATCATTCCTCTAGGTTTTGGGTTTTTTTCTTTCCAGAGACATCATATTTTATCACATTTCATAGTATCAAGACTTTTAACAGTAGGAATTACATTTGGATTTGGCACAAAAAAGACAATTCCTAAGGCAACCCATAATTCCAATCCATTAGACTAATGTATTGCAGCTGCTGTGAACAGTGGGCATGTCATCTTTTGTATAATGACGTCTAGTACAGCATAGAATATAAAACAAAATAAACTGAAAAATTACTCTGCATCTAAACATCACAGAGAGTTATTTTCACCCTGTTGTCTCACCCCCATTCTCAACAGAGTCGTCTGTTGCGTGTGTGGGCAACACGTGTGTGGTTTTGTCAAGTGTCGCTTTTTACGGCTGGTAAAAGCTCCTAAAGCATTCTGGCCAGCTGCACATAGCTCACCTGTAATGTGCATATAAGTAATCGGTATTAAGCACTGGTTTTCAATTAAGATTTTTTTAGAAACTTATAGTAATTTACATCACAACTCATTTATTAATTCCACTTAGTTTTCTTGATTTCTACTTTAAAAAACTTGCTTGACCAACCTGATAGCCTTTTATGAGGACATTACCAGGTGGGTAGATGCTGGTAAAGCAGTAGATGTGGTCTATCTTGATTTCAGTAAAGCATTCGACACCGTCTCCCACAGTATCCTCACGGCTAAACTGAGAAAGTGCGAGCTGGATGATCGGGTAGTGAGATGGATTGTGAACTGGCTGGAGAAAAGAAGCCAGAGA
>WKFP01014327.1:460128-577464 GCA_011057875.1 Pterocles orientalis
ACATTTATAGTTATTGCTAGGATGTTGCTATTTGTTCTCAAGGATGAGATACATTCAGCCTCTCTCCTCTCAATAGACAGAGAGAGAGCCCGGCTTCTAGCTTGGGATTTGCTTTTAAGTCAAGATCGAGAAGCAGACTGACCAATTATTCCATCCCATGTACGTCATACCCAGTATATAGGAGAAGACTCTTCGAGGAGTGCTGTCTTTGCACTTCCGGATTCGTCTCGCTTTGGGGAGCCTGCGTTCGCTCTCCCAAGGCCTTTTCCCCCCCCCTCTCCCCACGGTCGCCGTTAGCTCTCGGCCCGGGACACTCGTTTATCTCCGTTCCGTGAGTTTTGGCATCCTCCCTCTCCCGGAGGATCGTTAGCTTTTTTTTTTTTCCCTGCTTCGGTCAGCCCTTGGGTTGGGACGCTTGGGCTGTTATCTCCGTTCCGTGAGTGCCTCCGGGAGCGGTGCACCCCCTTTCCCCCCTTTCCCCCCCCTTTTCTGGGGGAATCGTCTGTGCGGTTTCTGGGGATTATTAGCTGGCAACAGGCCGAGCCTTTTTGGGGGGGGCAGTATCACTGTCAACAGGCTGAGGCTCTTTTCGGGGGGGGGCAGCATAATTGTGTATTACCTATTCTCTCCCTCCTTCGGGGCCATTGGCTGGGAGTGGGCTGGGCCTTTGGTCATCAGGTGGGGAGGGGCAGTGTCACGGTGTATCACATTGCATCTTTGTATATAGTATTATTTCTAATATTATTGTAGTTTAGTAATTAAATTGTCCTTATCTCAACCCACGAGTCCTCTTTGCTATTTACCTCTTTAATTCTCTCCCCATCATTGGGTGGGGGCAGGGACTGTGTGAGTGGGTGTGTGGTTTGGTCCTCAGCCAAGGGCCAACCCACCACAGCATCCTTCCAGTTACTGTAGAGCTGGAAAGGTGTCTTGACCTCAGGAACAATTTAACAAAGGAAAGGCAATTCTAGAAAATAAATGTTTCTTCCTAAAGCATATTTTTCTTCTTTGTACTAACAGCAGTATTTTACAACATATTTGCATGGATTTCAAGGTCACTGGTCGATACTATTGCATATACAAACTAGTAACTTTTGCCCTTTTATGCTAATACAGCATTAAGGCTAAAAAATGTCTTATTTGCTAAAGCATGCAGTGGAATATATCTCTCTCACATCATCATCTAGGTACAATTCTATATTACTGAAAGCAAAAAAACAAAAAATAAAGAACATTTTTCTGGCTCTCTTTCCCTCAGCCATTATTACAGAGATAGGGGACTTATTCTGGCCATGGTAGCAGATGATTTATTATTTTGTTGCTGCAGAAACAGACAGCTGAAAAGGGGTTTTGAAATGGAAATTGTGACATTTACTGAGTAATAATCTTATACTGCCATTTACAGGAAGCAGGTGGTAGCTGTTTACCATTGCAGACAGATGGAAGTCCTGCAGTGGAGTTATTTTTTTCTGTTAGATAAATTAGCTTAAATAATTCAAGCATTTTTTTCCTCTGACTGATTAGTGCTTTGTGCAAATTTAAGTATTAAAAGACTGGTTTACTATTGAGCAAAATGTCGCACAGCTCATATATTATTTTCCTTTCTCAGCCTCCATGAACCAGAGTTAATTTTTATAAAGAATATAATAACTATTAAACATCCCCAAAGGAGATGCTGCATGAGGGCAAGTAGCACCATGAAAAATTCTGCCCATGGTAATGTGGGAAAAAAGCATCATCCAACCAAGCACACTTCCATAGAGCTTTATCCTGAGTGTCACAGCCTGTACATGGCAGTTTGGAGGACATACCAGTAATACTAACCACACACGTACTCTTTGCTGTTTCAGCCCTATGCTTAGCATTTTCTTTGATGAACAATTTTAGTCTCTCATGTTTAAAGAAACAGTTTTCAAAACACAAATATAGTATCTCTAAAGTTGCCACACAGTTTCTAGCAGAATGGATTCGTATGACCATGTCTAATGCCTCCAATGTTTATAAATATGTCTTACAGCAAAGAATGCTTTGCAATAGATCTCAAATCAGAACAGGAATTTGCTTTTTTCCTTTTTTTTTTTTGTTTGTTTGTTTGATTCCTGATGGGATTCTTTCTCTTGAGGAAGGATAGGAGTGAAAGAGGGACAGGCTGAGAAAGTAGAAATCACCATCTCATGGAGTTATACTATTAAAAAAAAGAAAAAATGAAACATCTTGGGTTTGAATTTAGTCACTTTTAGATCATCCATAATTAAAAAGTGGCATGGCCTACAAACTTCATCATGTATTGATAATCCAGCTTTCAACAAAATCTTAGAACAGTACTATTTATTATATTTAAATTCAAAATACTGAACTTACTAAAATTCCACAATGTTGAAGTTTTGTATGGCTTTCCAGGAGCATTAACATACTTCGAGGCACTTGATGTTAATTATAAATACAGTGAAGCACTTACTAGATTCTATAAATGTCTTCAGGCAATTGACAGAGATAAACATCATCAAATTCTTGTCAGGCATTCAGCAGACATTATTAATATCGACAATTGCTTGACAATTATAATTGCTGTAAGTGTTGATCTTGTAAGCACTGTTATCATGGCTCCAATCACTACCAAGAAACAGGTACGTGAATTCTGTCAATAACTTTATCACATGGATAACAGCTGTGGATCCCTTGAAGTCGATGATAAAATTCATCCTCCTTTTTGTGGGAGCAGGATTTCATCCCATGACTGTAAAAAGATCAGGTTGCCAACTTTACTACTTTCATATCTTTTTTATGAAGTTTGTAACAACTACAAGCCAAGGATTAATCTAACATGGTAAATTTGACAGCTTTAAAAGGTGGAAAACATTCTACCAGCATTAAACATAGGAACAGGTACCTGTAACACCATAAAGACAAATTTAAATCAGCTATTGCAAAGGGATTTGAGCTTTCAGTGGGAGCTAATATCTGCTTCCCTTAAATCATTTAAAAACCCCAGTCAGAACAAGCAGAGAACTAAATTAAGACTATAATTCAAATCCTTGAGCAGGCCCTTCACAGGCAGCTATAGATTAGATCTCCCTTTACTTGCCTATCTGAGGTTTAAATTGTTTGTAGAACTACCATTCCTTTAAGGCAAAAAAAGATCATCTGTACTTTCCTCTAAAGAAATGCAACAATTAAATATTTATTCACTCCTCTCATTATGTTAGCATTGAGGAGTTATGCTGCCTAAGCAGTCATCTATCCTTAAAAATCAACACATTATCAATTAAGAAATATTAGCACATTTCCCTAGAAACTAGCATTTGACTGCAAAGTTGTACAGATCTGTTTGACTGTTTCTTCTCTTCACGTGTGCTTTTTAAAATTCCTAGTCTAGATTTTCCAAAGTATTCAGTCTCCTAATTCCTATGGAAACCTGATTGATGCAGGTAATCTTTTCTGTTTAACAGAGAAGATGCCATATTTCAGCTCTCTTTTTCCTTCCTTTGCAAGCTGCTTTGTTGTTGGATTTGGCAGGTTTCTATGGGTCTTTCAGTATATTTTTAAAGGAAGAACATAGATTTCTTGCTTTACTGTGACAGAGAAAAGATATGGGCTACATTTCCAGATGTAGTTTGCCAAGACAGGTATTTCATAGAATCATAGAATTATAGGATGGTTTGGGTTGGAAGGGACTTTAGAGCTCATCTATTTCCAACCCCCCTGCCATGGGCAAGGACACCTCCCACTAGCCCAGGTTGCTCAAAGCCTCATCCAGCCTGGCCTTGAACACCTCCGGGGATGGGGCATCCACAGCTTCTCTGGGCAACCTGTTCCCTGGGCAACCTGTTCCATTTATGTCCTTTGAACAATTCTTCCTCTTTGGTACGCTGTCTGTAGCAATTTTATACCTATCCCAAGCATTCAAGGTCCTTCAAATATCCAAGAAGGTTTTATATATCCCCCTAAACTTGCAAAAAATTATTCTTACTCCACGCACACTTAAAAACTAAAAGTTCTACTTTTCTTCAGTCTAGCATTTGGTTCAACGTAATCTAGCTTAAAATGCTACATTTTGAGGGCAGAATGACAGAGAATATAATTAAGAGGCACTGCTGAACAGCTAGATTCTTGGTGGCTTTGAGCCTAAATAAATAAATACTGAAATTAGATAGGCAAAGGTTGAAGAATTAATGCTTACTTATTGCACTCTGACAGCACGATCTTTCTATTCAAGTCTCCGTATTTACAAGTTCTATGATTTTTTAGAGAAAAACAGTACTAACAGAAACATTTCACTTTCATGTCTGTCTGAAATAGCCGAATGTCTCTATAAGGTACCTGTCTCTTCATTCTAAGACTCTTCATTCTAAGTTTTACTCGTTCTCCTAGCACACACAACACTGTTTTCCTCAGGGTGGTTTATTTTCCTCCCTATTTATGTCAGCACTTTATTCTATAGCTAATTCCAATACTGACAATTTGATCAGACCAAACACTTTTCCAGGCAGTCTAATACATAATGAAAAGTCAAAATTCTATTTTAAGAGGTCTTTATTTGTCTGACTGGCCCATCTCTAGTCTCTTCTACATTTTAGCACTGACTTTGATGATGTAATTTGATTTGGCCCTAGTTTGAGAGGTATTAAGGCTTTTATGTATGAATACAGCAAACATTAGAATACGAAAGCAAATAAGAGAACTGTTTATGTTAAATACAGGATGAAAATTAGATTAAAGCTTCTAGCTATTAGTAACATAAGTCTCTTCAACAAAAATTTTCTTTCTGGTAAATTCTAGTGTAGCAGGAAAAAAATTATAATAGAGTTTAAGATGAAACTTGATACAGTTATGAATCATGATGTGATTGCCTGTCTTAGCACAAGACTTGACTCACTGGTTCAAAAATCCAATTTTACGATCCCAGCAGTTGTTGTTATAGTAGAAGAAAGGAACAGTGAATTTATTTTCCTATATCTCCATGGGTTTCTTTTGCATCCAAATCTTTGACAATTCTACGTCTTTGGAAATGCTCTCTGTTGCATCTGTTGTGTCTCTTGTGGGAAAATTGTCTGTCTCTTCCTGATCTAATGCATTTTATGAGTACATAGGAAAGCAGAAAAGGTCACTGTGTAGTGTATGCTTTAAATTATGCAAGAGAGTAGCAGCCATCTAATAATTTCAGCACTTTTACCATACAACATATAATGTTTTTAACAGGAACACACACAACCTATATAAAACACATTTTATAAAAGGCTCAAAAAGTGTTATATACTTTTAAAAAATCTTAAATATTCCTTGCTATGCTAAAAATTTAATTTCAATTAGATGACAAAAGTGATTTCAATAAGATCACAAAGGTGATCTCACATAGATCTTGAATCTATGAAAAATATTCACTAAAACTTTTCAATATATACTCATAGCATAGCATATTGTAGAATTATAGTATGATTGTATCATAGTATAATACAGTGATATGACAAATTTAATATAATTTCATGAGAAAAACTACACAGTATACTACAAATAGAAAACTCCTCTTAGTAACCATTGTCAATAATTACTTTTTGGCATTTATCGGTGCAGGAACAGCTTTACAATCAACCCTGCAGCTCCATTGACCTCTCTTCCTTGTGAATTTGATCCATACTGAATGGTGTAGAGTTATCGTCTCTCAGAACTTCACTGATTGCCATTACAAGGAGCATTAATGTTCATTCTTGTTAACAATATCAGCTAAAAGCAGGAAGCAAATCAAGAATGAAGATTAATCTGAGAGTCAGTGTCAGTTTGCAGAGGGTTCATAGTCACCAAGGTACTTAGGAATTAATCTTTAAACAGATAAGTACCCAGGAAGCTTAAAACTAATTACATAATTAAATACATAACTGAACTGTGGATTCCAAATTTCTCATAATCAAATAATTAAGTTTTTCACGTGCTTATTTTTTGAAGACCAGAAAAATTATTTTCACCTGTGTCTTAGTATTCCACATTTGTTATCATTCCAGTAACAAATGCATTTTGATCTGTTTCAACATGAGATAAGATCTGTTGTTAAAAATTAAGATGTGTGAGAACATAAGACAGAACACTTAGTATGACAGATAATAGAATATATATGTAAGGGGACTGTGCATGGAAAAAATCAGATAAAAATTAATTCCTATTTTAAAAAATTGGGTTTTTATGTATGCTTCAGCTAAAAGTATATCTTATGTTCATAGAACACCATTATATATTTTTGCTTTATTTCTCACAGAGATGGACACAATAACTATATTTTGTTGTCCTAAACCTTATTTATGAACCCTCACCTCTTCATTCCAGATACTCTACAATTACAGGACAAAAAGATAGTGTTCAGGAACAATCACAATCTAAATAATTAATTTCAAGAGGTTAGAAGGATAATTAGGTAATACTATTGTTTTACATAGGTTATTAGGTTGGATTCTTGTGCAATTTCCACCAATGTGAATTTATAATGAGCCTACCTATTTCCTAGTGAATGTGCACTAATGAAAGTGGAAACAGAATCTGTGTGATTATGTTATATATTTTTGTAGTTGCATTATTAAATTCTGGGTTTCATTACAAATTTGTCATAATTTGTTTCAGTTTTTTCTGTTAGAAATTTTTGTATCATTTGCACCAATGATTCGTTTTAGCAACTATTCACAGGACAGGAAAAGAAGGTTCAAAAGCAGAAAGACACTAAATATTTTACATCCTCAGAACTATTGGGCCACTCCTTTATATATGGCTACCCTAGAAATTTGAAGTGTCAAGAAATTTAATTTAGTACATTTTACTTCCTCTTCACTATACAGAAGCTTTTTGAAAATTATTACATATCTATACAATAGCAATTATGCACACTATCCTTATTTTTAAAACTTTCTCTACTGGCTACCACAAACTAAATGTTCCCTGTTGCAATATCATACAACACTTGACTGTTGTAAGCCATCTGCAGTGATTTTTAAATTTGCTTAAGGCAGCCTATATTAATGTCATGCAGAATCCTATAAATAAATTACTCCACCAGCCCATTTAAGTTTCTCCACCAAAATAATTTATCTTACATTATGTTTCTTTCCCACTTCACATTCCCAGCCTCAACTGAAAATAAATAACTCCAGAGATTTGGTATTTTTAAATCTTCATTGAATTAAAAATAACCCAATAATAAACATATTACTGAAGTCTTTATAGGCAGCAGCCTGAATTTCATGCAGGTAAACAGCAAAAAGCTTTGCAATAGTGTTCGCAGCCCAAGGAAACCAGGAATAGTTGTCAAAGTACTCCAAAACCAGCAGTCCTATGACACCATCACTGCAAGTTTTGGGGTTTGTTTTTGGGGTTTTTCCTATCCAACAGAAATTAACATTAACTTCATTCCTTGATGTCAACATAAAATACGAGTTTTCAGTATGTAGGTTGCAAAGGGTTACATATTAAGCCTAAACTCTACACCACCAGACCACAGGGAGAAGTAAGAGTTCATTCAAGGAGGTAAATAATTTGTTTATAGTCATGTCACATATCGAAGTTGTTGTTAAGTGTTGTGTTAAGCTTTGGTAAGTGGGTTGCAGTTTTTATGTCACCTGGCCAAATGTCCCAAGAGTCATGAATAAATTAGCTTTTCTCTGGGAGAAGTTTTTAAAACAACCTGTTGATTAAGTATCAAGTTTATAATTTACAGCAAACACTTCAAACGAATCGAAGGAAACTGAGAACCTAACAAGAAGTTTGCCCTTGATCAGCATCTGCTTCAGAGAAGGGAAGACTGAAAGCAATACTAGATCTTGGCTGATATAATTACAAAAGCATACTGACAGCTTTTTAATTGAGTGAAACACAGAAAAAGTCATCTGGTGCTAAATTAAATTAAAAGTAGTTATTATGCACAGATTTCATTTATGGTCACATACCTCTTTCTGAATACAGTAATTTTCTTAAATCTTGCATTTTAGTATAATTAATTCATGTGGCCTTTATTCAGAGGTTTGGTAGACATTAAAAATTATCTCTGGGAAAGCTGCCAAAGCCACCAGCACTCCATTCTCAAGAAAGTCCCAGTCTTGATGGTACTTAGCTACTCAATGAGATATATGAGGGCATTCAGAGTGTGAGTTGCCAGTGATCCACAGGACTGGGAGTTGGTATTGCAGGAAATTATCTGGAAAATATTCCCCAGGAAGGGGGATGATGTGCAGTATGATAGTAAGGACAGTGCCTGATCCCCAAGAATTCAAATTATAATTACTTTATACTTTCCTATTATCAGAGTTATCACAGATTTTCGTTTACTCAACAGTGCAAAATATTTGACCGCTTGATGCTTATTGCCATATCTCTGTTAGCCATAAAACAAGGGACCAGACTAAAACAGGAGAGCTGCAGACATTTATGTGGACTTCTACACATGCTTGATCCAGCAGTAAATGCAAACCCTCATTTGTTAATGGTCAACCTGTCTAAAGCATTTCTCTCTATAGTGCAGTGGCAAACATTTCTGATACCAGCAGGGCTTCTCAGAACATGCTCCATTACCTTACTTGCTGTGCTGCTTCACTGCTGAGGCTAAACAAGTAAAGCTCAAACAGTACAACATTCTCTGTTTATTTTTACATTAACCGATAACTAAGAAAATACATATCTGAGGTAAAAATGGAAGGGGGGGGGGAAGAGGAGGGGACAGGAGACACAGAGGGGAAAAATATTTTTATATATCAAAATAAATAAGCTCCAGTCCTGAAAGCTCTTAACTACATCCAGATTCATTCAAGGTGACACTTCATGCATGTTAAGAGATTGTAGGATATACAGTAAAGTAATACCAAAAAAGGAGGTCCCAGTTCCAATCATTACCTTTCCATCCAAATTCATAAAGAGCAACACAGACTTCTAAGGGGTGAATAAGCTATTAATCAACTGTGAAGAATCAAAATTCAGTATTTGCCTTGATTTTCTATCTTGACCTTAGAAAAGATCACCTGGAAAATAAGATGTCTTTAGACTGCTCCAACCTACTCTGTTACAATTCACTTTTGGTCACGCCAGACCAATTTTCTTTGTCAATTTTTTAAGCTATTCTGTTTGCCTATGCAGCTGGTTAGATCGCTTTAAAGTATAACTTTTGTACTCTATAGAGATCTATTTCTTCCTGTTTATTTTTAAAAAGGATATATACCTTACTCTTCCAACAATCACGGTCACAGAGCTCTAACAATTTCAGGTCATGCATAAAATGTAATTATGTAACATGGACTAGTAATGGAAGCAGCTGGTGCTTTCTCAATTGTTTGTCAATTGTCTTTAAACAACAGTTTCAAAGATAGAAATATATACATGCATATTAGCAAATGTTAAGATCCAGTAAAGTAATGATAGTTTTAGACTGCATTAAGCTGTTCAGGCAAGGAATGAAAGACAGAGACAATCCTGACTAGTTAAATTTACTATCAACTTCTCTTCATTAGCATTATAAATATGTAGTTAATATGCACGAATATCAACATGCTAAAACATAAAGGTTGTTTTTAAAAATAAAGCCATATTTTCCAGCATATTTTCCCCATAACCACTATCTTTCTGCCTGTGGTGCCCTTTACAAACAAACCATCACTACTCTGCAATAGAATGCAAGTTACAGTTCTTATATGAAGTGTAAATAAGCATGGAAGAATTGCAGACAGACATTCAACTATGCAGATCCATTAAATGTGTCCTTTACCTATTATTTCACAGGTACTATTGCTGCATTGTACTAGTGTGATGTCTACCAATACATCTGGGGTCTAAATAATACCCTCTTACTTCTCCAGCAGAACCTAATCCATCCAGCAGCAGTCCTTCATCAAATTACCAATGGCAATTTAAATAGGAGCATCATATAATTCTTCCATTTGGGAGTTGTTGAAGGAAAACAAAAAGAATGGAGACCAGTTCATCCTTTAAGGCCACGTAGTTTGACAGGAATACAGAAGTTAGGAAAAAAAGCACTTAGCATTCTAGAGGGTTAATTGTTTTCTGGTAAATGTACATAATTCAGAATATCTACATGAGAAAATTCTCACACTTAAATTTGGGAAACTAATTTGGGAGTTAGAACCCAATGCTGTCTACATACTAAAGGCAGAGTTAAAGTGCTCAAGCACACAGTTTAGGCATTCTGACCTCTCTACCGATTTCCAATTGATTTCATATATTCTTCCTTTGGAAAGTCTAGTTTCTTAATGCAAACATCTTAATCAGACACCTGAAGTTAGTTATTGTGAGTACTCTCCATGGCAACCAGATTTAAGTTTGCCACTTTTCAAAATAAAGCAAGGGTGCATCATAGAATGCTATGATGGACCCTAAAATTGCTGAGCTTTACAGTTTCGTTTTGAGCCAACACCTAATGCTCCTGGCAAGCACTGCTTACAATTTTCTCCGCTATAACTCATCTGCTCCGATGATAAGTGGTTTTGGTTTAGTTCTCTTTGGTTCTGATTTTTTTCTGATTTGCCATAGTTCTTTTTCAGAAGATTCTGATCATTTCATAGATTTTTGGCTCTCAGCTTCTTATAACAGCTTTGATATGCAAATGGTTCCCAAACTTGCTTTTGATTCAAATAAAACATCAAGATACAGTTACAAAATTCTATTAATCATATAATAAAGAAGTGTCAACATTTTTCCAAGATCCGGGTGCTTTTTAGTACCGTGAATGTTGTTATTCATGGTACAGTCTTAAAGTCAAGACAGCACTAATTCCATTAAGGAATTTGTAGTCAGAAGCGATTTACTCAGGGGTTTATACACATGGGAATATACATGAGGTGAATTCAAGACCAGTTGCATCCAGCCCAGACATTTTCTAACTCAAGGTGATTACTGAATTATAGTTCAGACTTTTAAAGACTGGAAATAGAGCAATACCATTTCTACTTTCTAAGACATAATAGGAGGGCATAAACACAAGTTTCATATAAAAAATTCACACAGGAAAACTGTTTTGCAAAGCAAAAGCTTATCATCCTGAGCCTGAGAGAGCAGTGCAAGACCCATCATCTTTCCTTGGACTCTAGAGAAACAGAGATCTTTATAAAGGTCAATGGCATAATTTTAGCCTAACTAAAAGAAGCGATCTTTGATACAATACAGTGTACGTGTACGTAATGGGAACACCATGATTGTTCCACAGCTGAAACTAATAGGAATGGCTAAGTTGCTACAGTCATTTCCTGGTATTAATTATATGTTTCACTTCAAAATGACAAAACCTGTTAGCAAATGCGGTGGAACCATTATGTTATTATTAGTCAAATTATATCTGACTGTTACTATGGGATCTTTATTTATTTGGTTAGATGGTTTACTCTGTTCTAAAGATACTGTTCAGCCACTTTATTGCTTTGAAGCACAAATCTGAATGGTTTTTAATCTAATTAATGCTCACCCAGAATTATTTTGATGAGAGTAAGGTATTAGTCCTAGGCCATTTCATCAGTCTTTCTTCTACATCTTAGTCCATAACATGTACTAATTAATGTTTATGGCAACCTAAAAAAAAAACTTGTTAAATAAATGGAGAACAAGTTAGACTGAAAATTAATAAGGCTTGTACTAAATAGCATAAATCCTTTCAAAGGTACCACACAAACCCCACTGGCCCACATACTAAATTTTCTTCTAACACCCTTATTTTCACCAAAATTCAAGAGCTATGGTTTTGCTTCAATTCCCTTCTCAAAAAAAGCGTGACAGAAAACATGTTCTTCTCTCAAGAGGCAGATTAAAAACACCATCTTGGGGACCCTATTCACCAGCTGAAAAAAGATGTAAGAGATGTGGGGATAATACTATACGACAGAGGGAAAAATCACTTTCTCATCTACCTACTTGCACTGCAAGATTGTTCCCTTTTCTACATGTAGACAGCCACAAGCAGACCTTTTTTACACTACAAATGTACTTCATCATTGGACTTTAAGATTCCAGTCTCTGTTGCAGGATTTTGTCCCAGACAGCTTCACATCAGTTTTTCAATACCATTAAGGTGCATAAGCATTCTTCACACACGTACAAAAAGGTGATGTGCCATGTACTATGACTCAACTCCCAGGTTTTAGAAAGAAGCATATTTCCTGAGCGAGTTATAATAACTTGAGACAAAGAGTTTACAGTATGGAAAGTGCCAGAGTGTGGCAATAGTAGCAGAGATGGTCCCAAGAGAATCAGAAATACACTTTATGATCCTCTGCCTTACACTTTTCCACTACTTAAAACATAGGATTGAGTAATTATAGAAATTTTATATGAAAATCTGGCCCCTATGAAAGTCTCATATATTAAAAATGTATGACACAGTCAGGCAATAATTGTCAGAAATATACCGCCTCCATGCTTCTAAATTAATTGCTTAAATAATCACACAAAAAACAGGATTCCACATTATATCTAGCCTTCTGAAGTGATATTAAATAGCTTCTGTCACACCTCAAAAATAGCATAATATACCTCAAAGGCACCAGCGTGTCATCTGTGAGCCAGTTCTAGAGTCTTGTTTAAGTAAAAATCCATGATACATGTCCACTTGTACAAGCCTGTAATTTTCAGTGAACAATATGATCATAATTGCTATCATATTGCTATCACCATGAGAAGAACTAATTTACAATTAGAGCTATTTCTTTTTAAAATTCACAGTGATTGAACATCATCTACAGAATGAAGGGTGCCACTTTGCCCCGCACCATAGAAAACCTCCATACTCAGTTAAAGCACCTGGAAGACTAGAATCTCTCTCATTTGCTTTATCTGGCATGTTCATTGCAGTATTATACAGAATTTGATTTTTTCCTTTTTCTATTTCGTTACTGAATGCTCCCCCGTCTTTTATATGTAGCACACACTACAAATCAGCTGAGGTAAGTGCACATAAAGACTGAGCGCATCCAAGCTTTCTTCTCTACCCCCAAGCACTCAGCAGCTTACTCCTTGATGAAGCATAGCAGAACATCTGTGGTGGCCTTCACTTAGATTTACTTTGCCAGATTTGCATTAAAACAGTGACTCAATAAAAATGTTTCTTATCCTAATAAAGCTCTTTGGAGCTTTGCAAATTTGCATTTAATATGCTTTAATGTCATTACAGCATTAATAATCTGTGCCTAAAGAGCAATAAAACTTTACATTTTCTGGTTTATGAAAGAAACTTCATAAACCCATTATTTTCTTGTGACTCAGCTTTATTGCACCATAGAGACGTAAGCAGGAAAGCTGTATGACAGTATAGATTTGCATAAATTTATGCCTGAGTCCTCTGTTAGGTATCTCTTGTTTCAGAGATTATATCTAAAAATTAACAAAAAGTGAGTTGTGAATAATCATACCAGGAAATAAATGGGACTGAGCTGCAGAAAAGGAGTAAGACTTTACTATATGAAAGATTTCTGCTCCCTTTGGCAGCACAGAATTTTTTTGCCTCAGGGTAAAAAACCCACATTATGATGCCTGGAAATAAACTGAGAGAAATCCTCAACTGAATCCTCCACTGATACGTGTACTGCATTCTCTTCAAATATTTTCTTAGGAAATGTTTGTCATTTTAGGCTACCTGTGGGTTTTGAGAATATCACCTGTAAAGGATAATCCCGGTAACACAGTTCTGAAACAAGCCAATCATTATTAGAATTGCAGTACTGCCAATTAAAAGTCTGTGTGTGTGGAAACAACACTAAAGCTGAGATTCCATTGAGTTCTTCAGGAGCAATCAAGCTCCTGACTGATTAAAAAACCTGGTTCTAAGTAACAGAAAATTTTGGCCTAACCATAAAAATCCAGGTTCAAACTCTGCTTGTGATCCAATAGTCTAAACAATAGTCAGGCTGGCTGGAATATCTAGACAATGAGCCTAAAAAAGTCTGACCAGTACTTTGAAATTATGAAAAACCAGAAAATGCAATAGAAGTACATTTCTAAACAGATACCGTAAGTGACTTTATTACGACTTCTGAGATTCTCAGATACATTCATGCAAGTGTATGAAAATACTAATGGATTGCTGAAGTCTTATTAATTTTAGCAAGCCATGATTTCCTAAAGCTGTTTGGAAAATAATTTTTCACTATTCTAGGCATAAGTCTGAAGATCCACAGGATATGAAGCACTAAATGTGTGCCAGACTGAGGATGAACTATCTTGTCTGACTCTACAAAGACAAACTAAAGACCTTTTTTTTTTTATTCATCTTTCAACAGGAAAATAAAAATCAGTGATTATTGTCACTGTGGTACACACATACAATACAACCCTGATCCTTTGGTGAATGGAAAGAAATAAGAGCAAAACTCAAAATGCACCTAATTCCAGGTAGCGCTTACTGATGAACCTCATCTGTTCTGCTAAAGAACATGCCAAAACTTCAAAGCTGTTTCACTGTAACTAGTGTTACTGAAAACCAGTGTTTCTGAAAATGCTATTTCTTGATCGCTCAGTTTGAGACTACTTAAAAAATGACCTGATTTTGAAAAAGTGCTGAGCACCTTCCTTGTACAAAACACATAACCTGAAAATACCTAAAAACATTTCAAATTCTGCTTCCAGGACAAAGAGACATTTTTAACAGTGTTGACCTAACACTTCATTATGCATTTTTTTTTCAGACATCTGGATTAAAGCAATTGGCTTATTTACGGTGAATTTCTAATAGAAATTTATGATCAGCATCAGTAAATTTACTGGAAATCAAAGTGGTCTATCTGTGATGATTTAATTGCGTGGTACCATCAGGCTGCATTTTCTTTCTGCCTTCATCCAGAAGATGTCCTTAGCTTATTAATGGGTCCATTTTTCTTGTCTATACTCAGCTCTACTCAGTTTCTATATGATTTTCCTATAGTTTGTACACTGTTTAATTTAATAAACTCATTTATATGGGAAGATTACAAAGGATCTCAAAATGGGTGGAGAAAGTTTATGCAATTAAGTTTCATGAAGAATGTGAGAGAATTACAACGGTGGTCCAAAAAGAATCTTTCCTCCCTACGTTCCCTGCTTCCAGTCGAAGTCTAACTGAGGCTTTATGGAGGGAAATGAATGCGAATGCTGCTTTAGAGCAATACTAGATTTTCAGAACAAGCAGACCAAGAAAGGCCCTATGGAAACAAGATCTGTGATGCTGGTTGCACAACTATTTGTAATACTCATATTAAACTGTCAATGGACAATATGTTAAGAAAAATCTGTTACAGTCTTGGCAACAGAGCAGGCTCCTTTTTGTTCTGTTAGACTAAAATAAGAAGCTTAATTAATTTACGGCCTGAATTTACATTTGGTGTGTGGCAACACATGTCCTCCCAGCTGGCATAATTTGGCTTGCATTTTTGAACATGGTATTTGAAAACCATCAACTCCCACAGTACTGAATGCACTTCGTTTTCTGATCTGAACACTCATGTGTTACAGCTAATAGTTATCGGTTTGCCACTTTATGTTTCAACATGATCACACTTGAAATATCAAGGTCAACATGGATTGAGAAAAAGTGTCGGCAAGAAAACCTTCACAGTAATGGCAATACACTCATTAGATGTAGACAGGTAGACATCTAACTTGTAGATGTACACATTACTTGAGAAAATGTCCATTTCTTCTTCCTCCCTACAGGGATTTCTCTTGAGATAATACAAAACTACATCACAATTCTCTGTGATGTAGAGTTTGGGTCAAAGACAGAACAGGCGCAAGGCTTAACTTCATCATTCTTTCTTTTTTTTAAATCAGTATTGAAATTGTTGGGGACAAATGTTCAAGTTTCGTAAAATTTAACATTTTACAGGATACTTAACAGTTAGAGTCAGTCTTCACAGGAAATGTAATTGGATTAGAGATCCCCATTACATTATGGTTGCTCCTTCTCCTGAAAATATTGTTCTGTGCTGAACTGAATAAGATCTTAACTCAGTGTTGCAGTATGGAGGACAACAATTCAGTATTGAGGAAGCATTCAAGATTTTGACATTCACATTCATTATACATTATGGTGAAAAGAGCTGCATTGAAAGAGTTTGTAAAAATTAATTTTTGACGAGTTTTTGATTTTTGACCAAAAAAATGAGTCCTCAATGCTCAGAACACTGGACTTGCATATGAGAGACCACCAGCACCGAGCTGGCAAACACTGCTCTGGATGAGACAAAGCATTGGCAAAGACAGAACTAATTCAAGCCAGAAATATAAATAACTGACAAAACAGGTAAATTATTATAAATTATGAACTATTCTTGCTGAAAGAGAAACTTCAAATGCTTAGGGGTTCTCAGCAAATTCATTACCGCAGTGAAAGTTCATTTATTTATTAATCATTAGTGCAGCCATATCAAGAACCAAACTGGTGGAAAAATTACTTTAAGTTTTACAGCTACTCATAAGGAGGTAATTCATTAAAAATAGGTACAAGTGGCCTACATTTTACAAAACAGGGACAAGCAATGTAGTGAACTCTGTCAGCAGAATATACAGATCTGTGACAGCAGAGCTAACAAAGCCTCAGCTCCTGTGGCTTTGTCTCACATTTGGGTCATTCCATTCAAAACATGCAGTTCTCCTCACTTGGGGCTTCTCATGGGATTGGAGGATGCCTACTGTCATGTTCCGGTACTTAATATTGCAGTTGTCTCATACTTAATAGGGTACCGATTTAGGTCTCTTTATTTACTTACTGACAACTTTTAAACTTTCACCTGTCTGTCAAATATCCTTGTAGTAAAGAAACCAGTTCAAAAACTATTTGTGGTAAAATAAAAAATCAGTGCCAACATACACATCTAGTTCCTTAAGAAACATGGATAAAAATGGCACAGGAGTGTTACAGACCCTAATTAGCCTTCAGTAAATAAACAGGGAAAAAAAAGTACCAAAGTGATGAATTTCTGATTATTGGCAATTAGTACTGTGAGAAAAGCACTGGTCTGATACTTCAGCTGACATCTGTGTTTCCATTATTCAAAAAATCCTTCCAGTTGATGATAAAAACAAACAAACAAACAAAAAAATGAATTTGTACCATATTCTTCTCAAAATCCAGACATGACAGTCTGGGAAGGTGAGAGACAGACATCAGAGATATAATGGGCACCTGAAACCATTCATCAGGGTGAGGAAAGTTACACAGGCAAGTTTCACAGTTTAAGATCAAACTGACAGTACAGAGATACCAAAACAGTTTAGTCACAGATTCATGTTGTTTTTTCACATTATAACCAGACCTTTCTCATCCCACAGCTCATCCCTCTCCCCCCATTCGTTGAGCTATCCCTCGTGTGCCCCTGGGACCTCTTCCCCAGCAGCCCCCACACAGGGGGGGTCAGTTACAGGACCCATAGGAGATACCCCATGCTGATTGATCAGTTCAAATCCCCTCAGGGCTTCGCAATTGACAGTGGTCAGGTGGGCCTACAGATGATGTCTGCAACCTCCCCAGTGGGTGATGGTGGGGCTGCCAGTGCCTGCAGCTCCTGCTGCTCTTATGGCTGTGCTCTCCCCTGCCCACAGGGCTACGCGGAGTCCATCTGCTCTCACTGACGTCAGCCAGCCCCAGTTAAATCCCTGAATTAATAATTTTACATGATTACATATCAAGATTGTAAAAAACTTTAGCTTAAGGTTTGGCCAGGAAGGTGTTGAACTGCTTGAATTGCTGACACTTTTTGTCCTTATTTTTACATCACTGTGATATTATTTCCCTCTAGCCTATTTTAAACATAGCATCACTTGTGTTCATAGCGTATTGTGTCCACAGATAATAAAAAAAAAAAAAAGACAAATCTTACAGCACTTTTCGTTCTGCTGGTTTTGGTGAAAGAAAGAAAGAAAGAAAGAAAGGTTATTACTGAAAGAAAAAGCTGCTTGGTAGGTAACTTTCCTAATATAAGATTGCCCCCCCCCCAAAAAAAAAAAAAAAGATTTATATGTTCTAAACAGGGTCATACAGTCATCACATGAAGCTTCATAAGTATAATCATATTTATGAGGCTGCAAGGCAAATATGGGCCCTTCATCGGAACTTACTGTAAGAGTGGCCATCTCTATTCTTTCTGAAAAAGAATACAGCATAAAACCCCCTGTAATCTGTTGGAAGTAGGATCTCAGCATTATGCATTGGAAAATGAGCTAATTTTAGTTGATTAAATGTAGTTGAACAGATCATTTGCTTTTACTGGCAACAATAAGCAACTGTTATAATTCTCATAATATATATATAACACAAGAGGACATAATTTTTCTAGACATTAGGTCCTTTATCATAAAGCCCTTTTCTTATATGCCATGATAGTTAAAGTAAAAATAATAAAAGTGTTGTTGACAGAAAGGAGATAGTTCCCTTGTCGTACTTGCAGCTTTGTGTTGGAAAGGTTTTTATAGTGACAGTAAAAGATAAATATATTTGCCATACAAGTGAAGCAATGAAAGAAACCAGTGATAAAGTGGCAGCCTTCATTTAGATAATACATAGGCTTTGTTGTTAAAATTGATAGCTCACCTCAATACCCAGATACCTGTTTATAGAAAGCCAGACATTCAGAAATATATTTGGATTCTAAGAAGCAGCAGCAACACCACCTTTAGATTCATCATTATATTCTCAGTAGAGGACAACACAGTATTCTAAGATACTTTTCAGCAAGATCCTTCAGAGCTCTGATTTTCCGCTATCGAACTCTGTAGCCCTCTTTTACTGCAGAGAGCAGCTAGGCTGTTTGCCAGTCCTTGTTAATCAACAACACTAAATAGTGCTCTATCTCCATCAGCTGTGTCTTGAATACTTATTTTGGCTAATATAATTAAAGACACTTTCTTACTGTAAGTGCAAGAGAATCCAGAGTAAAGCTTCCTACAAATAGGTGAAACTTCTCTCCCTCAGTTTCATACATCAACTCATACTCCATCAGTTTTCCCTTTGGCATCTCATCTTCTTATTAGTATTACAAACATCCAGTGCTAAACAAGAATCTTTTATCAAGCAGTTGTTGTGCTTTGGTAACATATTCACCAAATGATGCTCAAGTCTGACAGTAAGGCAGAAAAGTGAGCTAAAGCCAGATAACACACTTTGTTCTTACTCCCATCTTGAGCTGAAGAAACTATCAAATTTAATACTATGATAAAGATGTAAAAATTGCAGAACGTGTAAGAGAATTAGATCTGGAAGTTTTCATTTAAAAGCTCAAACAAACAGAAGACTCCACATTTCCTTTTAATATTCATCCAAGGACGAAAATTCCTTTTAATATTCATCCAAGGATGAAAAGCTGTGTCTTGCAAAACATCACAGAAATTGTTTTTGAGGTCTACCTTTATCACATTATACAAGAACTTTTTTCTAAGCTCTGCAGCAATGGTGACACACTCTCTTTAAGTGCAGAAGTGGAAGTTGGCAAGCTCAGGAGGTCATTTCATCCACTGCATATCTGGGGTGTTCAGAACACCACCCTGAACAACTGACCTTCTCCTAAAAGCAGACAATCCTGAAACAGCATGCTACCAAAATGCTTTTAGGTCCATTTACATTTTTCCACATGCCACAGAAATTACAAACTTGGGCCGAATTAATGTTGCTCCACCACAGTTCAAAGAGCATTTTCCATGATAGGTATACTGAAATCTAACACCATATATTAGGCTGTTCTTATGATTACAGACTCTCTTCATTTAGTCACCTCTTTATTTATTTTAAATGCACTGCATTAGCAGTAATCCCAGCCTTTAACTTGTAGCTGCTAATCAAAAAGGGATAACACAGGTTTCTGTCAACTGTTTCTGTTCATACATTGTCTATGAAGCAAAGCCTAGCTTATCTGAACTGTCACAATCCTTCTTTTTCTCCAAGTTTTATAGAAATGACTGTTTCATCCCATAGACCTTGATCCTGCAATTCAACACTAGTGACAGTCCCATGAACCAACATACCGTGTTAAAGGCAGTAGGACTCTGGTTGCATTAGCTCATCCAAGCACTCTGACTGAAGGATCTGTTCTGCTGGATGGAAGTTGTTGATCACAAATATCAGCCTGACTCCCATTTCTGTATTTCACTCCATTTGAACATTTTGACTCATGCGCTAATTCTTTCTGCTTCCTAACCGACTGCCATATCCATGTGAATGGTTTCTGCATCAGTAATCACATGAACCTGCAAGGAGGCCTGAGAGATTTTTGCATTGCACTGCTACTTCAGGGACTGAATCCACCTGAATGAATTTATACTCATTTGTGGAAGTGAATATCAAATAATGGTGAATATCACTGAACACAATATGGCACTTAACTGACTGAATATTTGTGAGTACTTTAAAAAGTACATTTTACAACCCCTTCTGCATAAAAATGCAGTATTCTCAGAGAGACTTTCTTTCATAATAGTGAATTAAATTCTCTCTAGAGTTCACATTACAAAGAAATACAGGTGGTACACTCCTCATCTTTCCTCTGATTAATCACCAATACGCCCATTTTTTTCTAATAAAATAGCATGTAATAAAGAAAAACATATTTAACACCTACATTTTGAGAAAATACATTTCAAAATTAATATCCTCTTAATTAAAGGTAGCATTTCATACCTCTTGGAGCTACAGTTTCAGCTTGTCTGCAGATGTGCTGACAGCAGCTTCTATTTTCAAGCAAGCTTTTCTCTACAGACAGTTTATTGCTCTCTTCCTTTTTTTTCACTGTCTCATTTTTTAATACAAGCTTGTGCTCTACAAAGCTTGAAAGGATAGCAGGTAATGTCCATTCAACACACTGCTCCCCTCACTGTAATGCGGGCAATGCTATAGAAATCTGAAGTCCTGGTGGTCATCCACTTTCAGGAATAAAGTAATAGTATTAGAACAAAACAGTTACTGGCAGCTACTAGTGAAATCTCTTCCACAGTTTTCACCCACCCAGTGTCAAAAAGATTTTAAAATGTTTTGAAAAGCATCATCTTAGCTCATCATATATCAATAATCTCTGGAGAAATGAGAATTAAGAGTAGAGTGGGTGTGGTGTCTACAAAAGTAGACAGGTAAAAGTCAACACACACTGATGTTGCTCCAGTAAACACAACAGCAATAAAACAGGCATTTGCTTCAACATAACACAAACAGGAGGATTATGTCTGTGGCATATTGAAATATTGCAATTTGATTGACTAAGTGAGGACATTGCTACTAAAGTACAGCATTATGGAAGTCATAATGCTATTCTGAAGCATGCAATGCTTGAAATACAACATGTTTTCTTTTGATGCCAACACTAATACAGTTTCTACTAATGCAATTGACAGAAGTTCATTTCCAGCCTCAAGTACTCAACTGGAAGATTTTAAAACTGGAAACTTCTGTTGAACAAGTTAATATTTTCAGCTTACCTTCCCCACAGTTAGGTGTTTAAAGTGTCTGCCTACCACACTTGTGGGTGTAGCAACTATCATCTCAAAAATCTCAGAGCATCACAGCTTCTGAGTTCAGATTTAATCAAGGATTACTGCCATTCTACTGCCTCCTCTGGTGATGGATGTAAAGCAGCAAAGAACAGATGATGCTATTCATCAATAGTTTTAGTCGTGAGAATAAAAAATACACGGGTTTTTTTCTACTTCCAATCAGAGTTTTTGGCTGAAAGAGCCAACTTTTCACAACTGCAACAGGAAGTTCAGTAAGCCCTTTGGAGATATCCTGAACCAGAAGGTTACATATCATAGAAAAATCCATATTATCTCATTTCCAAGAGAAAAATCACACAGTTCTTCAGAAATTCCTCATCATTTGTGAAATACATAGCTACAATCTTTTCTTATGTGTGAACACTAATTTAATTTCTTCCTTCCTAAACACTTCTGTTGATTTTTTTAAGTTAAGCTTTCATATTTCTGTTTTTCATTTGAACATTTCTACCAGAAACATAATCAAAACTAATATTAATTAAAATTGTATGAGATAAAGTACACATATTTTACCATAAGTACAGATGATACCACTTCTGTCATTCTCTATTCTGAGAAGATATTCTCTTCTTAGTTAAAATTTTTTGTTGCATATTTTTGATCTCATGCTATTGTATTGCTTACACAGTCATACATATATATTATGATGATTCCATATATATTCTAGATACTTCTAAGCCAAGCAAGGTTGAAAAAGATATTTCAAACACCATAATGTCACACAGCATGGAATGAGGATTCATATGTTACCTTTAGAAGCAGCCATTCTTCCTGAGAAAACACAATGAACACCAGATAAAAATGAAAACTCATACCCATGGGCTGCTGAACCCTTTAGTGTCATTCACTTCCTCTGTAAAGACACTAATTACACCTCTCTGGACTAAAGAGATGGGCTATGGTGCTTGAATGCAAAGCCATATCTGGTAAAGTATCTCCTGATTAACCAGTTAATCCAGTTTGAACTGAACCCTGCATAGATAAGTATCTATCAACAATGCATTTTCCTGGAACACAACAAAATCCAGATATAAAATTCCTCAAGAACTACCTGTACTTATTTTTCTTGTTCAAGTGCTGGTAACATTATTGTTTTTGATGCAAGCCAATCATACTGAACATACATCATTTGCAGTCTCTGTTATGCCTGGCACTGAAGAAAAGGCTGTGAATGCAGCAGTTTGTACCAGTAGGCAATACCACAGAAGGTCAGTCAGCTGAAATACAATAACAAATTTTCACTATAGCAATTCAGTATGTTTGAATAATGTTCTAGTTATAAACGTTAAAAATTTGTAATCGACTCATGTAACTAAAATACAGACAGGTCACTGAAACATGCACCATCTTGTCTCCTAAAAGCTAGACGTTCTCAAATATAAGCATCCAAATAATGCAGAGTGATAAAACTAATAATAATTTCAGCAGTATTATTAAAAATGTGGTTTACTAACAAGTCTTTGATGACCAAATTCTATTGAATTTCAAACCTTACTACTTCAATGTTTTTAATATAATAAATTACTGTTGTCAACACATTAGCAACAAAATAGCCCCATACAAGTATCAAGCAAGCGGTTCCATCAAGCTTTATGTCCTTTACGTTTCCCTAGCTTTATGCCCTTTGTCAACTATGCTTTCCATCTCCCTGCTTATAAACTCAGCATATGATCATTTGCCCTGTGAAACCTGACAAAAGAAAACAGATGTTAGAATTGCATGTAGCTGCAGGCATGACTGGCCAGACTGCTACAGCCAAATAATACACCACAGCTCAGCTCTTCCCCTACCTTCCCCTCAACAAGGACACTAATTTGGATCTCTCATCTATTCAGCTGCTGATTTCATAAAGCAGGTAGAAAAGTAATTTTCTCTGATACCTTCCCCCACTCACTTTCAAATTGGCCGACAGATTCAGAAGTTAACAAGGGAAAAAGAAAGCAGACGTGAAGACAGTAATTTAATATGCTTCATCTCCTTCACTGCCAAGAAAAACTGAAGATAAATAAGATAATGGAATGTGTATCAAGATACCCGAGCCTGATCTTGCAAGCATACAATTGGCATCTTTCATTTAATTGGAACTACTTACATGAAGAAAGTTACATTCCTAAATTACCACTGGAAGGAGTTGAGGTTTATGGTCCAGTGTTTTAGAAAACAGTGTCATCAGAGAAAATGGCATTGACTTAAACTCTTCAACCTTATATCCCATGAACTGTATCACAAGTGGCAGAAATATTAACATTCAGAAAGGACGCAAATTCCTAGAATCCTTGTTCCTGCAATCTCAAATATAAAGTTGTTATAAATTACTGCTAATCCAGCTGACTGTAGACACAGTGACCATTCCCCTGGAAATTTCCATTCTCAAATGGTTGTTATGTATGTACTTTATTTTTATACAAAATGACTGACTGACAATAAGAATGAAATGGGTATATTATATAGAAACATTTTGACGGCCAGAAATCTATTTTACTTCAGTTGGAAGCTTTTTAAGTGAAGTAAAACCAAGGAAATTGAATAAACTCTGAGTGTCTACGTTGTTATGGCCTGAAGTTGTCCCTGAAGAAACAAGTTAGGTAACTGCAAATAACATGTGTAACATATACTATTGATGAAGACACTAGATATCTGTGATAATATCAAGCAATCTGTCTCTGCAATTACAGAAAGTTACAGAAACATGAGACTTCAGATGGACTCTTCATTTCCTCTGTGTTAAAGTACAATCAGTTTCTTCATAATATATATATTCAAGTAGTTGGCTTTATTTGACCCTTCAATGAGTCAGGTGTAAATTTTTGAAATTATTGCCCTTGGTATTTCCACCTCAATTCAGGAAGCCCAAGATTTGATCTTTCAAATTATTTTCCCACGATAAATAGCAATATAATCTCCTTAGATGTTCATCGCACAATACAACAGGCAATTCTAAAGAAGAAAGCAAAGAAAACCAAACCTTATTATGAAATAAAAAATTGAAAATTACATTAGAATCTAAATCCAATACTAAGTATTTCCTTTTAAGAGGAATGCATAAGAATCTGAGAATGCATAATTTGCATGTGGTAATAGACTCTCACGCTTTCGAAAAGAAGTAAAGATTGCCTTCTGCCAAACATACCTAAAAGGTATTTGATTTGTCACTGATTTATGGCATTGTCAAGATCTAAATGTAGAGCATGATAACCACATCAGTTCCAAATTCTGTGGAGGTTAAAAGAACTTTCTCTGCCTGCATACAAGCCCCAAGTTTTTTTTTAACAGCTGCACAGTATGCAGAAGAGTTCAGCTTTTCTGTGTGGGCAATTTCTCAAAACCTGCATTACAAGCAAAATACTGGGATGGGAGCCTTTGAAAGAAAAACAATAATAATTTGTACTAACTTTTCACAAGTTCCTCTTCTGTTATAGCACAAATTCAAAACACCATCACTTCTCTGGTCATAGTCCAACATTTCCCTTTAGTCTTCCTCCTAACTTCCCCCCCTGCAAAATGACCAAAAAAAAACCCCAAAACCACCAAGCAAGAAATCGAAAAATACACAACTTCCTTTCTTTTGAAAGTAATATCTTATTTTCATATTCCTTATTTAAGTAGCCTTTCTAAAGGCTTTGTAATGGAAAAACTGTAAGTATGTAGGTATATATATAGCTTTGTTTTTAGTTTCTACTCAGCTATTTTATTCACATTTTCACAAGAAGGCAGAACTCTTCTTGGCGTGCGGGCATGTGGAGGTGACTGGGAGTTAAGGCTCCTCTGCCCCAGACAGTCAGACATGACTTTCAAGCACCATATGCCTTATTTCTGGCAAGACACAAAAAATATCATTCTTGTCCAGGAAAAGATATTATTTCCTTCACTTGCACAGAATGATTCAGTCCTTCCAGAACAGCGACCTTTGGTCCCCAGCACTGGAGACCACTGAAACTATTGAGAAGAGGGGGGCTATACAAAATACCTATGCCCAGTCTCCTCTAGCACACTCGGGGCTGTTGCAGTAGGTGTCCAGAACTTGAACTCCAGGGCCTCCCAGACCTGCCCTCTGCTGTGCGTGGTCTCTTCCTATAAAGGCCATCTCATGTAAATCTACACTGAATACAATAAAGAAATGTTTCATTTGTTTGTTCAGAAATGTTCACACTGTCTGAGTTCCACCTATTCCACATAGGAAGAATGTTTCTCAGGAACAGCTTTGGTGGACCAAGAGCAATTCTCTCCTGACTACATTACATCCCATCCCTTGGGGTCATTCTTTTGGATGAGTGAAACGGCTTTTGTGAATTATGTCAGCCAAAAATCATTTTGTTCATGCATTGCTACACAAAGGCAAGGCTGCCAGGGAAGAGGTAGGAAGGGCAGCCTTCTTCAGTCTGGTCTTCATTAGATATAATTTTGTCACTAAGTAAAAACCATTCCTCTTTGCACGGTCACACAGCCTAGATGTGGCCAGCACTGGAGATAGCTTGGAAAGGTACGATTTGTGTTGGCACGAGGGTGGTCAAGCTGTCAGAAACTACAGTTAATGTACACAGCAGCTGCTGAAGGACAAAATGGCATCTGCTGTGCGTATTCGGTCTGCACCACAGTACTTCTGTGCTTGCTGATGGCCTCCCAGGCTCTAAACAGGTGGTTGCTATGCAGATTCAGGACATCTATCAACTCTGGTCTTGGAGCACAACCAGGAACATCAGAGCAGGAACCCTAGGTGGGCAACCAGACATTCTGTGAAAGGTATTAAGCCAGAGGCTTGCAGATGCTGTAGCAGACTTCTCCTTTCCAGTGTGCCGGTAAAACAGATTCTGACTTCAGTCCTCATCTTCGTTCAGGGAGAGTTTGACGCAGAGTTATCTCTGTAAGGGACAAGGGCCCTCCCCTTTAGCAGGCACATATTTCTAGTATGGTGCCACTAAAAGAGGGAGCTCTTCCATGGAGCACTTTTAGGAGCTGTGCTATGCATGCAGTCCATGGAAATGTTGCAAGAGTAGCTGCACATCCTTGGAAAATGCATGTTGTCAGGGAGACCATGTGCTGGAGGGTGCAATAAGGGCTGGTGGACTTTGTATGCAGTAACTTGTGCAATCTTCTCTGGAGTATCCAGGACACAGCCCAATTCAGCATATACATACTCAAGGAAGTTGGCTTCCGGGGCTTGGATAACCACATTCCTATAGGACAGACAGACAGTGGAATTACAATGTCATCTGTGAAAAGGAAGAAATAATTTAAACTTTATGCAAAACTATGCTCTTACCAACAACTATTTAGTTCAAAAACATGACAAACAGTGATATGATAGCGCTCTGTGAAAAAGCTCAACAACTCAGCTTTGCTCCAAGGAAAACTCATTCGGCTTCCCACAGAATCCTCCAGGAAAAATAAGCACTACAAAGTTCATATTATTACAATTTATAAGCTTAAAATGCAAATTAAGGTATTATGGTCTTTCTTGAATAGGGAAAGGGGAAGGAAAAGGGGAAGGCAAGTTCCTACTCATTTACAGCAAGATGAAAGAGATCTGTACAGACCTGACTTTTCTCAGGTTTTGGCATTGCTGTTTAGTCTCACTCAGTCAGATAAACACAGAATGTTCAAGGGGAAAACTCCAGTATTTCCTTGGGAGGAAAATTTATTTTACAGCAATGGAAAGTTAGTCAAAAATGGCTAGAAAAGGTTTTGTGCTTTAAGCACGTACACTTTTACAGCCCTGCTAGGTTGTAAGCCCCTTCACAACAGCTTCTCTCCTTCACCTTCTGACCAGGTGGGATTGTGCTGCACTGAGGCAATAAAATTGCAAAAATACAGACACTAGCTCTTTGAACAATAGACCCTCTGTTTAACAGAGATATATTTCTCCAAACCTTTGCCAGAATAAGAGAAGGCAAAATGGAAAAACATTGTGAAAAATGTGTCTATCCTGCTAAAATACTTTTAGTCAATGATTCGCTTAAGTAGCTTGAACAAAAGCAAAGGGGGTATTTTAACATAGTGTCCCCTTAATTTGGATTCCTGAGAATGTTTAGGAAAGTACAAACAAAATGAGGATTTATTCTGACAACAGCCAACTTCCCCAGTAATTTAAAATATGCAGAAGCTACTATTCCCTTGCCAACACAACCTCCTTTATCCCTCACTGGAGGCAATAAGCCACATTCCCCCACTAAGTCAGAATAAACCCCAGTTCTTACAAAGAAGCATAGACCCCTGCCAATGGGGAAAAGAGGTCTCAAGACAATGCCATTGCAGTGCTGCAACCTCATCTTACCACTGAAGAAATACCTTGCTCATTTATAGGTAGTAATCTATATTTTTGGAGTAAGACATCAAAATTAACGCATTTTTAAATGCTCTGCATTATTGCACTTACTAGCTCAGCTCAGGAATTTGCATGCATGATCATACAGACAAAGACATAATACATATGTGCTATTTTGTCACAGTCTGCACCCTACATCCCTTGCACAGGCCACTTTACAATATGCTTCATCTTCTAGTTAACAGCTGTCTTCACCTGTCAGGTCCAAGGGGAACGTGCCATGTCTTTATAAGAGGAAAAGGTACAAGAGAAACATAATGGTAGCCAGAGACACTCGCCCCAGAAGAAAATGAGATTTTAGTACAAATCATTTACACAGACCAAAATAACTTTTACACTTTTCTTTTCCTGCATTAGTTTCATGTCAAACCCTCTAGTAACACATTGAAAAGGACCATTCAGTAATGTCACACTTAAAAACGAAAGATGATCAGATAACTATAGCACACAGAGCTTCATTCTGCATTGGTAGCCACTGTTGTTTCTACTAATAGTCAATAGTATTCAGGGGGCTGGGGGAGTTGATATGTTAGCAAGTGTTATGTCTTATCTGTCAAACCTACACCTTCATATGAAAAATCTAGGTGCCATGTGGTTATAAAATACTCCTTCACCACCAAGTTCGTAACCATGCATTCAATTGTTCTTCCCTTTCTCACCGTAGTTTATTTTATGAAATTGATTTTTCTGTCAACTCTTTCAACTTCATCTTCTCTTCCAGAGTAATCCAGTTTTCCTCCTGTATTTGTTCTTAATATTAACAACTACTTGTCTCTCCTAGAGTCTTCTCATTATTATTTTCAAATTATTTCTATCCTCCAATCTACCCTTCAATTAAAACATGGTTTTAGTTAATATGCACTAGTGAACATGTGTGGCTCTGCGATTCTGCTGTAAATATTTACCAGCTGCAAAATATTAAAATGTAAATGCCATGGAGACTATAATGAAAAAATACAAAACAATGATTCCTGAAATCTGTCTTCCTACAGTCAAAGTTTTTGTACTTAGCTATGGAAACAAGCAAGTAAAATGTAAGGTTCGGTTCAGGTTCAATACAACCAATGTAATCCAGTTTGGTTTAAGCCAAGTGATAATATTATCGATAAAGAAATGTCTCATTCATGCCAAGTTTACACGTAAACCTAAATCCGAACTCCAGTTTAAAGCACTGCCATTTCTTCCATTTGCCATAGCCTAGCACTAAATATTTTACATCTTCTACTCCAACACTGGAATGAAAGGCAAGGTTGACCTACAACAGACATGCACTACTACAAGCTGTTTCTGCATGTCCCAGCCTGTTTGTTCCTTAACCTAAGAGGAGAAACAAAGAAGTTTTTTCTCCTCTCTGAACATCAGCACTGAGACTGACCTTTGCCTGGCTGACTTTAGAGCCATTTAGAGCCAATGGGGAAAAAAAAAAAAAAAAAGTAGGAAGGGAGGAGGAAGGGCAGGGCAGGTTCACTGTGTTACACTGACTCAGACAGCTGCCTATGATCCTGGGTCCAGATCTGGTACAGCCCAGCTGTGAGACATCAACCCAAACTTGGGATGAAATTGCCCGAGATATGAGAAAATCTGTATAGCAGAGCTGTGCAAGATAAGAAAGATAAAATTGCTGAGATGAACATAAATAGTAGCTCAGAGATTCAAGGGGAAAGGCACCAACAGGAGAGGTACACAACCCTAAAGCGGAAAACAACGAACTGACAACAACTCAGTAACCCTGAGGACCAACTCATTCCAGGGAGCTGTAGAAGTCTGTTCCTCCCCACCTGACTAAAATCTGCCCAACTGCCTGGTCAGCAAGGGACGTTTCAGGTGCCTAATCAGGAGTGGTGAGCATACTAATGCTTAGCATAGTTGCTCCTTGGTTATTACAATTTACTATGTCTGTCTCAGGAAGTTGTCTTGTACTTTAAAGATCTGTATTTTACTGTGTGCAGAGTTTCTGCACACAGTAAAAATGATACAGATAAGAAGTATAACAGTAATTTAGTGAACTCTGTCCTTTATCTGTTTACAACAAGTTTACATGTATTTATCACATTTTTTTTGTCTGCAGCGATCAGTCAGGAACAGGTAGTAGGGTGACAGCGCAATATTCTGCACAAATGCCAGGAGATAAACTAAAACCTGTATGACTGCAGTTGCAACAGCAGAAAGTCTTACGTAATAAACTGACATACAAAGTTCAGAGATTAGAACTTAGGAAACAGTGTGAACATATTTAAGAAAAAAAGATATAGAGGAAAATAATAGCCAAACAGGAAGAAATTCTTAACAATGGTTGCTACTGAGAAACTGTAGCCTTAACCTCTCACTCACCTGTCAGAGTTTATTCAGTCACCACTTTTTGTCCCAGCACATAACCACAGAGGAATACCACAGTGGTCTATCATGGAACCTGTCCTGTTTCAAATCTTTATCAAGTGGCCTGTAGAAGGCAATAGAGTGCACTTAAAACAAGTTTGCCGATGACCCCAAACAAGACGGTTCATACACGATAGGGAAGGTTGCCATTTAGAGGAGCTTAGACAGGTTGTAGGAACTGACCACCAAGAACTTCATTAAAAAGTTTTGTCCCCTAGGACAAAGGGAAGGTCCTCCATCTGCACAGGAAGAGCCTCTGGCAATGGTACAGGCTGGGAACTGACTGAATGGGGAGCAGCTTTGCCAAAAAGACCCTGGAAAGCTGGGCTGACAGCAAGCTGAGCGTGAACCAGCAGCATGCCCTGGCAGCAAGGACAGCCAACTGCCACCAACCTGGTCAGGGACTGGAGCTCTTGCCCTGCAAGGAGAGGTTGAGGTACCAGGGCTCATTCAGCCTGCAGAAGAGATGGTTTCAGGGAAACTTAGCAGCCACCTATCCGAACCTACAGGCAGATTATCAAGACGATGAAGCTGGGATCTTCACAGAAGTGCATGACAAAGAACAAGAGGCAAAGCACCTAATGTTAAAGAAGACAGGGTCATACTGGATACAAGCAGAAAAAAAAATGCCAAGAATGCTAGGTTGACCAACAAAGTTGTGTAATTCCCATCATTTGAGGTTTTCAAGACACAAGTGGAGACAGTCCTGAGCAGCCTGATCTGATCCTGCTTTGACAGTAGGTTGGACTAGTGACCTCTAGAGGGCCCTTCCCTCCTGAGTGACTCTGCAGCTCTGTACTTCTCTGCAGACTGGCCAGAGCAAATAGTCCCTTTGCTGACCTAGCTCTTCTAGGGAAACACTTTTCCATCCCACCATCCATTAGTTTGAACTAATTTGTGTTCAGTCAGGTCAGTTTAAGGAGAAAAAAAAGAAAGAAAAGAAGTTCAGATCTTTTATTAGGGAAAAATGTAGAACAAAATATACAAATCAAAATGATGCTTTTTCCTATGCTCCCAGCTAAATCCTGTCTCCTGGAACCTGATAATACAAAAAAGTACCTCCTCAATGATCAACTTTAATAAGTGAAGTTTGGTAATGTAACCAGGTGCAATACTGTTTCAAAGCACATGCATTTTTTTGTAGACTTGAAGAGGAAGAATCATGTTCTTGTTTCCTGATATTACAGCTGAACCTACAGCTCTATCAGGCAAATTAATTTTATATTTGCTTTTTATAACATTAATTGTTAACTACTTAGCATTCTGGAGGAACATCTGAAAACTCAGTGCAACAATCTTCTACTGAAGTATCAAAAACCTTCAAATTCATCTACTATTTCTAAAGGTCTTGGCTTTTTAAGGAAAGAAACTTACATAAATAGTTCCATCAGCTATATACTCTAAAAAAACTGACAGAAGTTTCCTTCATATTTCTTCATCAATTGCTCATACAATAATCACTAAGCCTTCCAATTTTTATACCTATTTTTAACTGTGGCTGCTTACAGTCACCGGACCTGTATCCTCGCGAAAATCACTGATAAGCTTATAGTTGATTATATAATTAAATGTACATGCAGGATTAGGGACTTCATCTTCAGAGGCAGCAATTCTGTCCCAGCAAGATTTTTCTTTCAGAAATGTCAATAACTTGTCCATTTACTTCACACTATTTTTAAGATTGTATTTTTTAGTTTCTCATTTCTAAACCAAATTCATAGTCCCTTCTGGCTTAAGGCTTAGATTCTGCACATATTATTTTACTATTCTGCTCCTCCTCCTTTATTTTGTAAATTATTTCTACATACTTCTTCATTTATTTTTACTTCATGAAGTAGTGTCAGACAACTTCACATACACATAAAAGTTATATTCACTGTGTTCAAAAATAGTTCATTTCTCTTTCATCTTTTAACTCAAATGCATTTCTTTGTATTCTAAAATAAGGATCAAAGGACATCTTCATTTTTATTTCTTCCACACTGGTGCATTGTAATTGATCTGCAAAAGATGTCCAAATGTGTTGAAGCTGAACAATAGAGTACTTCAATCAAATGCCAAGTAATCTGTTACAATGTTTTCTAAGTAAAACGAATAAGAACAGTAACTCAAAGAATGGAAGATTTCATAGCCTCATTGTTTAACTTTGAAACAAAAATATCTACTTATTTAACCACTTTGGGTTGAACAATTCCTGTTTTGATGATTTATCTGCACCTCTGCATCACAAAAGTGTCAGATTTTACTTCATTTTCAGAAGTCTCTGAAACGCAGTATGACTTCTCAAACTATAGGTTTTAGGGACCTTTTTTTTTCTTTGGTTTTTTTTTTTTATTTTTACCATGATTATCCCAGGAGGCAGAATGGCAGATATTCTGAATCTGCTTTTTCTGTCACTTCTGTAATCATGTGAAATCCACAGGGGAAAAAAAACAAAGCAAAACACATGCATAATATGACCTACATAGTCTTGAAATTGTTGATAAATCAATGTTTATGTTTTCCCCTGTGTTAAGATGAAAATTAACTATTAAATTATTCAACACCTGAAAAACTCATCTGTCCTTGTCAAAAAATGTAGAAACACTACATAAAATGCAAGTTAATTTTACTGTAATCTTGAAACTAGACTGTAACTTGATTGGTGAGGGATCTATGAGGAATTCTCCCACCTACAGGGTCTACATTTGAATTTCTTCAGTAACACAAAATGGTTAGAAGATTAGCACAGATTCAAGTAGAAAAAGGTACCTGAGGCAGGATTTTGTGTACCCACGAACTCTCTGATGATGCTCAATCACCTTAGGCAGGACTGCAATGGGTATAACAACAGGTAGGTTGCTGTAAGCAGCCATGAGGAAAGTATAAGTTATTCTAGGGGATTGTTTCAACTACCAAAGCAATCTGCAATTAGGAGATCATAAAAACATCAATAAACTCAAGATACAAAGTAGATTTTAACAAACACACACCTCCCACTGCTACAACCTTAACGAGCTAAACTGCCAAAGTAGCTATTCCAGCTGGTCAGTGCTGAGGTAACCAGAAAGCCAAAATTTTGTAATTGCACAGTTGCCAAGTGTACCTGTGACACAACTATCTTAAGGCTGTGAATTACCAAGTTTCACTGAGTACAAGATGACAACTGACAGACCTGTTTCCTGATGCCCTTTCCAACATACTGTGGTGCCAAAACTACATCACCCCTGAGTATTGAGAGCTATGCATTATGATTGATTCTTTTTTCTGTTCAGGACCAAACTGAACAGTAACCAAATGAAAGAATGGTGACTAGCAAAACACATTCACCTCTTAGATTTAAACCCTTGGCTAAGAATGCAATTAGTTGTTAGGTAGCTTCATACTGGCTGACACCATTGAAGTCAATGCTACTGTGGGAAGAAGAGGAAGATCTATCTTCCCTCCATTCTGTTTAACAGCAGAACAGACACAGTCTTGAATTTCTCATAGTTGTTACCGTCACAATTTAGGAATCACAAAACTTGTCAATTATAGATTTGACGTGTCCTCCCGAAAAGGAGGGTCTATGTATACACACACAAAAATAATTAACTATACTAAATTAGGAACTAGTAGAAAAACCTCACAATTTGGGGTTTAGCTAGGCTCTTGGCAAACCTTCATTTGGGTGCCCGTCAATACTCTGGTAATATGTATTGAAAAAACTTCAGCCTCACAAATGTATAAGTTTAGTGCTCAAACTTGGATGATTTTGGAATAAAAGAAGATCTATCCTGAAGTATTGCTATGCACATATATATACAGTATGCATATGTACATAAACACATACATATACATAAGCGTATATATACCACTTTTCAAAATTTGAACTGTTGAAATTTCTGTTTAAGCAAACCAGGAGGCTTTAGCAGATGCCTTATTACAAAATCCTATCCATGCCCATAGCTGTTAAAGATGAACACAATTTGCATAGTATTTGCACAAAACTCCAGACAGAATATTTGTAATTCAGATTTGGCTTACAATGTATTCATTTACATTTTATAATGACTTTAGCAGACAAAAAATCCAGGAATGAAATAGGTTTTTCCCCAGCTACCACAAAGTAAAAGAGACATATTCAATGCACTGGTAGTAAGAGCACAACTTCAATTTTGAACATCACCATCAACAATAAGAATAGCACCAGCTAGATTAAGTACTTATTTTGCCCTAGGCACTTTATGAAATGCAGGTCCCCTGAGCACCACCCTCCTCTTAAAAATTGGCATCTGAAATTCTAATGAAGTCTCAGCTGAATAAGGTACTGGTCTTCTTTCCTCCAAACATAGTAACTCTATATTCATTCCTTTATGCACACACCTAAAACCCCATTAAAGTTAATGGAAGTTACATGTGCACCTGAGGGGGAATAGCCCCATAAATATTCTTAAAGGGCACATAGAGTATAAAAGAAAAGTAGATTTTTTTTTTAATGATGTAAAAATGTTGCAATTTGGGAATAAGCTTCAAACAGGAATGGGAGGAATTTCCCACCTGGTTTTAAATTACAATTGCAGGAAATCAAGATGCTACTTTCAAAATTAGAGATAATAGCAAGTCAGCAGAGTAGTTATATCTCTCTGCTATTGAGAATAACTTAAGCAAACTTCTTCAAAGACAGTGCTGCTTACACAGATTTATGAGTCTGCTAACCCTTTAAATCCCTACCTTCAATAGGTTTTCTTTATTCTCCAGAAAACAGGACAGCACGTCTAAAATAAAAACTCAGAGTGTTCTGAGCACATTTTCAGTTTTAACTGCAGTTTAGGTAAATGGTCATTACATCTGTTCCACTTTTTGCTCACAGAAGAGATCAAAAGCCAAGAAGCACAAGCAGATATATGGCTTCCTAGACTTGCTCTTATTTGTTGAGTCCCATGAATGTATGTAATAAGAACATAAATCCAACTCTGAGGAAGAAAGGAACAGCATCGTACTTTTCACAGAATTGTGGAAACCATCTCCACGGATAAAAATCTGTAAATTTAATAACACCTCACTGAATCAGTTAATTAATTAATTAATCAGTTATTGAATCTGTAAATTTAATAACACCTCACTGAATCAGTGGCTGTGCTACCTCCATTTCCGCATTGGGGAATACCAATATAAGATACTAGTGCACAGAATTAGGAAAAAACACTTATCATACTCATCAGGCTGGCCCAGACGCTACCCATCATGACGCAGCAGTGGCAGCACTCTCCTAACTATTTTGCCTACATAGGCACTTCAAAAATCCAACCTATCTGCTGCAAAGGTGGGGAGAAATTACACAGCAGCAGAGAGGTAAAATCTCTCCCACAGTCAACAAATGATAGCACCGCTCTTCACAGTACCATCAACAACATCAGCAAAGGTGTCTGTAAGGCTCGCATGCACACACCTTGTTGTCCTCCCCAGCATAACACTTCTTTTATCCCCTCACCTCCCCAGTCTGTGAACTAGCCATATCACCACACGCACAGCACCTACAGCGCTTGCTCCCCATTCCCAAATTGTCTGTACTGGAATTCACTCTCTCTACCCATCAAGTCCCTTATTTTATCCTCAATCTCGTCACTCTTTCTCAGTATGTTTTGGGATCTGAATCCTAGTCATTCTTAAAAGATTTGTTCTAATTCTTAACTACTCCCCACAGGCTTTAAACTCCCCTCCCCTTCCTTCTGCTACCCTCAAATTTACATTCACTTCCTTCTGCTACCCTCAAATTTACATTCCAGCTCAGTTTCTCTGTACCATCACAGGGTCATCCAACCTTCCCTTCTCACAACACATCAAACTTATCCTCAGTTTCTTTACCCAATTCCCACTTTTTTCCAAACGAAGTCTTCACAAACAGGCTCCTGCTCTTCCCTTCTATGTATTACAAGCGCTTGTTCTAACCTAAAACAATAATTGTCCCTATATCTATGCCAGGGTTACATCTCCTGCATTCTTATGAATGGAAAGAAAAAGGAAAGAAAAATTTTAAAAAGAAACAAAAAGTTACATCTCCTTGATTTGTATTTCTATATTTAGCCACACCACAGCTTTGGAAATAAAGAAAATAACTTTCTAGGAAATTTTTAGATCCCGCATTCTTGGTATAAAGATCTCAGCATATGAATTCTAATGCATTTACCTGCCATGTGTACACTAGTCTCTGCAGAACATGGGCAAACTAATATAAAGCCATGTAATTTCTCCAAATTGAGACAGCTTTTTTGTAGAAAAAGGCACATACTTGTCATAAAACCAGCCTGCATGCCAAATATTGCATCTCTGCTTTAGACCACAGGTCTGCTTGAACTTTGCAATTAAAGGACTGTAAAAACACCAGCAAGCAATACTTTTTGCCCCTAATTTAATTCCTCTGAAATGGTTGAGCCATTTTTGTTGAAATTGTCCCAAAATACTCAGCCTAAGTGTAATGTGGTAAAATGTCATATTGACAGGCAAAGTTCAGCAGCAGAAGAAGAAAAGGAGTTATAATGAAAATGCTCTAGCAAACTTACTCTTTTGGCAGCACTACCAATCAAGAGCTGAATGTGTGATAATTATCACATAGAGTCTTTCTTCATTGCACCTTCAATTTTACACTTAATTTAGCTCTTATATTCCCTCTCACTTCTTTTGTTGACTGTCTCTTTGCTGACAAACTCTCTGCAACCTTTGGGCACATTTATTGCTGACCCAAGACTCCCACACCACTGATTAGGACTGGGACTCTGAGGCAGGAGCATAGTTTAAAAGCATTACAAAGTCAGACAGGGTGAACTGCTATGACCAGGTGTTTGCTGTTGGTGGTAAATGCAGAACAACTGACCATTGCTTCTTCACCTTTACTGCAAGGTGACTTGGCATCAATACAGAGCATCTGACGCACTCAGAAAGTGTTGAGACTGCATTTCTGTCAAAAATATTTTATCCAAAGACATAGCACAAATTATTATCATAAGCTGGACCCTAAGGTTTCTAAGTCAGTGATTCATCATTTTGTTTCACAAACATTGAAGCAGTCCCCTTGTCTATCAAAAAATGCAGTAGGTGACCACAGATGAAAACAGGTGCTATTGATATAAGAAGGAGGAGGATGGAAAGCAGATCTGGGAAAGCAATAAATTGTTTCTCAGTCCCTACTTTCCCTCCTCAGACACAACTTTCTTCCTAGTGCCTTCTGGAAGTATCTAGTTCAAATGAGCAATTGAGTCAGAGTAATGATCTGACCTTTTCCAAGTATTATCTTACATGAAACACAATTGCTTTAAGACAAAGCACACATCATCATTCAAATTGGGGAGGCATTTTTCTGCTAATGGAAAGCAAGCTGCCATTTTCCAAACTGAGCAACACCATTTCAGAGCTGTTGAGCCCTGGAGCTGTCTCTAAGCCTTCAGTATCAAAAACTCTACTATAGCACTTCTCCAAATCACTGAGTTTTGATAAGTGAGAGGTATTTAACTGAAACCTAAATCTATTAAATACAAATTGCATTAAAGTAACATTAAGAATTTGATTAAAACCTAAAATACCAAGGGTAGAGGGAGACGGAAAAAGAGATAAAAAACAAAGAGGAAAATCAGAATCAGAAAGCTCCCAAAACACAGAAAAAGATATCTGAAGTAATGTCTAAGCTCTGATTTTTTTGCCATTCTGTAACTAAGATAATAAAATGAAAAAATATGGTTTGCTGATTGTTTTGACTAAAAGAACTTGCCTACAGACCAGCAACTTGTGCCAATTTTTAAGACTGATTAACTTTGAAACATCAGATAATGAACCGGAAAAGAAATTATTTAAACTTTTAACTATAGAAAAAATAATCATCTGCTGCTTTCATTTCCATTACAGGCTTGTGCAGTGTCTATAAAACACTGCATATCTTTCCTTCATCAGCTATTTCCTAATTTTACTTTTTCTTTTCATTAAAAAGGAGAGCAAAGTAATGAAGAAAAATCAAATACAATGCAAACAGAATCAAAAATTACATTTGAAATAAAATGTAATGCAGTTGCTGCATTTTTAAATAATATCCCAGTGAGTTATTTTAAATGTTACCTTCAAAGGAAAAAGGCACTCAGGCTTGAGAAGGGGGGGAGGATTTTAACTTCTGATTTTTTTACTTTAAAAAAAAAAATTTTTTTTGCTTTAGAAATGTAGGACCTGACTAAACAAAAGAATTCCATGATGACTGGAGAATTACAGCAAAGACATCAAAGGAACTAATAAGAATATGCATGCTCTCACAATGAATTACATTGAGGTTTCTGCTACTAGCCTCAAAAACTGCTGGCCATATATTAGTTGCAATGGCAGTTTGAGCTAGTAGGCCTCTCCCACACTCCAAAGTGCAAGTGAGACTTCCACTTAGGTGGATAGTAAACTGGCTGTGAGGACATATCCAATAATCTTCTAATCTAAATCCACAGTTCTCCATAAATTCCATATATTTGTTTCACAAGAAAATAGTCATACATCAATGCATTTTTTTCAAATCAAGAAAGAAATCCTATAAATTTAAAAACATATGAGCATGTATTAGAGAAAAGGTGAAAGCTGATAATCTAAGGGTTAAAATGAATGAACATCCAAGATAACTCTAGTCAAAACTGACTTTAGGAGAATGCGTGAGAAAGAGAGAATTAGTTCTGAGAGGAGGTTGTTGGGAGGATTGTTTACTCTTTTTAATTAGCACGCACTTACACCAGTAACTAGCTTTGTATATAAAAGAAAGCTTAATTGCCACTTAATTATAGCTTAGAGACTGGATAGTTCAGCAACTTGACAAAGAAATCAGAGAATAGTAAATCTGACTGCCCAAGTATTTCTAAGATGATAAAACTCAGACAGGTTATGCTACAGTTATAGCTCAAAATGTTACATTATAGTTCCGAAAAAAATAGGACCTAATCTTTAGGAAAATGTTTCAATGGAAACAATAAAAATCTTTGGAGCCAATTAAGCCACTAACTTAGCCGTTGTATCAAAACAAGAGATTGTTGTATATTGTTTCGTGCTCCAGAGAGGTAAAAACCCCACATGTCCAACAGCCAGACCAGAATGGCCATAGACTTTTTGTTTGCTTATTCAGTTGTAAAAAAAGATTTTGTTTATCTTCCTCTAAAAAAGGCCAAGAAGGGTAAAGTGGTGCAGTTTGCTGATGTGCAATTTTACACTGAACACTGAATCCCCCTAATTTGCACTGAAGTTCACTAGGACATAGGCAGGTCAGCACTGGTCAGAAGTAGGTCAGTTATTTATGAGAAAGGTATAGTAAAAGATACATGGTTTCCAGGTTTTTTTTTCCAAAAACATTTCACTCGAACTTTTAAAAATATTTTCAAAATTTCTTTCCCCTATCATTTTTTTTCCAAAAACAAGTGTCTTTGCTTGGAGTAAGCCTGCTTTCCTTTTTCTAAATCCTTCTCTAAAAGAGACAAAAAAAACATAGCAATCATCTGCAGAATAATGAACAGTAGGAGACTGAAAAGGGATAGAAAGCAGTTTCATTTTGCCTACTGATATAAAATATATCTTTTTAAATAAAGCAAAAAATGGGGAAATTTTCTCCATTAACACATCCATTAACTTTTCAATACTGCAAAAAAAACCATTTTCCAGTAAAAACATTTGACATTTGTCCAGGTGACAAAAAGTGGAACTAACGAATGTGAACATATAACTTGCCCAGGAAGGCCAAAACTACAGGTATTATGCATAAAGCTTAGTTGCTCTGTTTTAAAAAAACATTTCTTATTCAACCTAGTTCAAAACCAGTAAGTTTTTCACTAAACTTTTCCTCAATTTCTGCTCAGAACAAACAGGGTAAAACCATGGCATTAGCAAGGCTGTGAATTAGGATTGCACTAAGATTGAGAAAAGACCTAGTAGAGCAGGTAAAGAAGTAGAAATGTACTAGCAGACCCAGAAATGAACATCTTTCTTGTGTGTCTCATCCATTTCTCCTCCAAAACATCACATTGTTCAGAAGCCTGATAATTTTTAAAGTAGCTCTACTTTCAATTACTGAATATCTTGAAAACACCAGAGGAAGTATAGGATGCTGCATTATCCAGTTTTATGTGTATGATCATATGGTTAGCTGGAGTAAGTCGAGCCTGACTAAATTTAAAAAGACTACTCATATGTTTCAAGACAAGTGCCTTTTTTTTCTGGAACAAAGTCAATGCTGAGCAGCTCTGAGCATGGGGTGACCTGCACTGTTCAGCAGAGCACAAAGACACTCCCCAGCTGGTGCTGATCATGCTCTACTCCAGAAACATTGCCATTGCATCATCATATATCACAATTCACACTGACAGCAAAGCATGCAAGATGGAGCACACAAGATAGCTGGGGAAAGTCGTGTGTTTCTAACATACTGTGGCCTTCTGCTGTGCAGATTTACCTTTAAAGGTTTCTGGCCTGCCCCCATGACTTCGGGCACTGTCTTCATGACCAGTCCCCACATGCCCCACAGTATATCCTGCTTCTGCTGAAATCCCCTCTGTGTGCTGATTCCTGCCCTGCTGCCCAAGACAGCCAACAATGGCCAAAAGGCAGACTCCTTCCCCAGCCTCAGGGGCTCCCACTCCTTCTCTCTCCTCTCTGGCCCCACTGTACTCCTTCACCTTGGACCCACTTGCTCCCAGGCAGCCCTGGGCAACACCTCCCCTCTCCTCACCCTAGGGCCCATGCTGAAGAGAAGACAAGCCCTACCCAGGCAGTTGGGGGGCTCCTGCCACCCCCTCCACAAATCCATATGCAGATACTCTGATAGTCCCTTTATCTGACCTCCAGCGCTGTGGGATCACTTTGCTCTCACCCTCCTCACTGATGCTGCAAGCCTTCCACTTCGTGGCTGAAACAGCATGGGTTGATGGCAAGCTGCAGCAGCACTGGGACTTCTCCTCCAGACTCACCTCTGCCAGCTCTGAGAGAGAAACAGGAGAAGATGAGTTTTCAGCACAAACCCAGACTCTGAGGCATGGAGACTTGCTTCTCCCTTGGCTGTCCTTGGCAAGCTCCGCACTCCCTGCCCAGTGCTCTACCAGTCCCCAGAAGAGGCTGCAGGCCCCACAGCCAGGAGACAGGCAGGGCCGGAGGCACTGGGGACTGACAGCCCTGAGCTCAGCAGGGCTGGAGCTGCACCTGGGCACAGACTCACAAGGGGCAAGGGTACCTACCCCTGCCCTCCCTCTGTCCTGTCCTCCTCTGTCTTGCCCTGCCCTCCCATCCCCTGCCTTCCCCTGCCCTCACCTGGTCGGAACTGCTGCTTCCCACCCTACACAACCTTGTACCTGTGCGAGCCAGAGCCACATCACAGAACTCCACTATGACGTGGCCACTGCTGACCTGCTGCTCACTGTGACACGGCCACTGCTGACCCACTGCCCACCGTGCCACCACATTTCCCATTTTATCTCTGTTGGCCTCCTGAGGCTTTAGCTTTCCTAGTTAGAATTAAATTAGAATTAAACCTTGCCAGAGGGGTCAAGGATAATAGAAAGGGCTTCTTCAAATACATTGCAGATAAGGCTAACACCAGAGGCAATGCAGGCCCACTGATCAATGAGATGGGTGCTCTGGTGACAGAAGATACAGAAAAGGCAGAGTTACTGAATGCCTTCTTTGTCTCTGTCTATACTGCTGGAGGCTGTCCTGAGGAGCCCCGTAACCCTGAAGCCCCAGAGGAAGTCAGGACAAAGGAGGAGTTTGCTCTGGTAGATGAAGACTGGGTTAAGGAGCAATTAAGTAATCTGGACACCCATAAATCCATGGGTCCTGATGGGATGCACCCGCGGGTGCTGAGGGAGATGGCGGAAGTCATTGCTAGACCACTCTCCATCATCTTTGGTAAGTCGTGGGAAACGGGGGAGGTGCCTGAGGACTGGAGGAAAGCGAATATCACTCCAGTCTTCAAAAAGGGCAAGAAAGAGGACCTAGGTAACTATAGACCCGTCAGCCTCACCTCCATCCCTGGAAAGGTGATGGAACAACTTATTCTCGATGCTCTCTCTAGGTATATCAGGGATAAGAGGGTCATTAGAGGCAGTCAACATGGCTTCACCAAGGGGAAGTCATGCTTGACCAACTTGATAGCCTTTTATAAGGATATTACCAGGTGGACAGATGATGGCAAAGCAGTAGATGTGGTCTATCTCGATTTCAGTAAAGCATTTGACACCGACTCCCACAGTATCCTTGTGACTAAACTGAGGAAGTGTGATCTGGATGATCGGGTAGTGAGATGGATTGTGAACTGGCTGGAGAAAAGAAGACAGAGAGTTGTGGTGAATGGGATGGAGTCTAGTTGGAGGCCTGTATCTAGTGGAGTCCCCCAGGGTTTGGTATTGGGACCTGTGCTATTCAATATATTCATCAACAACTTGGATGAGGGAGTACAGTGCACCCTCAGCAAGTTTGCTGATGATACAAAACTGGGAGGAGTCGCTGACACACCAGAAGGCTGTGCTTCCATTCAGCGAGACCTAGACAGGCTGGAGATTTGGGCGGGGAAAAATTTAATGCAATTTAACAAGAGCAAGTGTAGAGTCTTGCATCTGGGCAAGAATAACTCCAGGTACCAGTATAAGTTGGGTACTGAGCTGTTGGAGAGTAGTGTAGGGGAGAGGGACCTGGGGGTCCTGGTGGACAGCAGGATGACCATGAGCCAGCACTGTGCCCTCGCGGCCACGAAGGCCAATGGCATCCTGGGGTGTATCAGAAGGGGGGTGGTCAGCAGGTCGAGAGAGATTCTCCTCCCCCTCTACTCTGCCCTGGTGAGACCGCATCTGGAATATTGTGTCCAGTTCTGGGCCCCTCAGTTCAAGAGAGACAGGGAACTGCTGGAGAGAGTCCAGCACAGAGCCACGAGGATGATTAAGAGAATGGAGCATCTCCCTTATGAGGAAAGGCTGAGGGAGCTGCGTCTCTTCAGCTTGGAAAAGAGGAGATTGAGGGGTGACCTAATCAATGTTTATAAATAAGTAAATGGTAAGTGTCAGGAGGATGGAGCCAGGCTCTTCTCTGTGACATCCAGTGATAGGACAAGGGGCAATGAGTTCAAGCTAGAACATAGGAGGTTCCACTTGAACATGAGAAAAAACTTCTTCATGAAGAGGGTGACAGAGCACTGGAACAGGCTGCCCAGAGAGGTTGTGGAGTCTCCTTCTCTGGAATCATTCAAAGCCCGCCTGGATGCGTTCCTGTGTGATCTGATCTAGGTGTTCTTGCTCCAGCAGGGGATTAGACTAGATGATCTTTCGAGGTCCCTTCCAATCTCTAACATTCTGTGATTCTGTGATTCTGTGAAATAAAAGATGATGAATACCAGTCAAGACACTAAAGTACAACTGAAAACAGGTAAATATTAGTCTATCAATGAAACGTTCTGTGTATCCACATGTCATTTTACCAGAATGCAAAAAAAAATTTTATCCATTTAAAACCCACCTTTGTTCAAACATTCATGCTGGATAAAAAAATGCATATATTAGTAAAAAAATAGAAATAGCAGCTCCTAAAAGAAACAGTTACTACATTTAAAAGTTAAGCAAGTCCCCCAGCTGACCAGAGGCAATGTCTAAATTTGCAGAAAATGTTATCAAAAGATTCTGCGTCAATCTTTTACAGCAAAGTGGTTTGTGTGTATGCTAGATTTGCCACACATTTAGTTAGTGATTTAAATTTCCTTGGCTATACTTATGTTAAATCAATATGCATTTTTAATTTCTGACAAAATGCATATAACCAGTTAGTGTTTCCCTCTTCCACTAACACTGTTGCTGTTGTAGAACCTAGGAAATCAGGATATAGCATTATCATTCTGTACTTTTCATTGTATTTTTCAAAATGCATACTGATGAGACTCAAAAGGCAGATGTGAGAAGACTGAAAAGTATTTTCCAAACAGTAAAATAAATATTCCTTTCTGTACTGAATTAATCACTGACCCACAAACTCCACCTAACCGCAAGTAAGAAAGCCCATGAAGTTTAGTCTCCCATTCATTAATTTCTAGGACAGCACTCTTAATCTCACGCAGATTATCTGAGTCTCCCAGACATCACTGGATACAGAACAAGACACTACTGTTGCAATCAGCTTATAGCATCATACTCTCATCCACAATGAAATAATGGGCTTCCTGGTATATGAAAGCCATGGGACTCAATATATAAGGGAGCTTGACCTGACTCTTCCTTGATCTCTATGTAGTTTCTTCTGCTCCAGAGACCAAACTTGGCTTTCTGGTCTTCCATCTTATAGTGATGCTGGGGACACATACGGGAAATAGTCAGAAGGTGGCATAGAGGTCTCTGAGCTGTATTCTTCTTTTGTGTGTAACTCCCAGAATTTCTGAAATAAAATTCAGGTATTGATGAACATCATCCTCTAATGGGTTTCAAAATGCTTTAGAAAAGATGGTAAATCAAGAATCTACTCAGGATGAACAGCAAAGCCAGGAACAGAACTAACATCCCTGAGTTTACGTCTAACAACTGGGTGTCATGGGGTCATAGGTAATCCTACTGTTCCTTCCACTATGAAACCAATCAGACTGTGGTAGGAGTTTTGGGCTCATCTGAATAGCTACATGGATTCATTAAATCAGCTCCAGGCAAAGTAGCCCATTTCAAGAGTCCAGTGTGACTATCATAAAGAGAATATTTTATCAAATGTCCCAAAAATAGTATAGCCATACCAAAGGAATACTGAATGCTGGCTGTTATCAAGCCTGATTAGCTAGGACATGGCATCACACAGAGCTATACAAATGGCTTACCATTTTGAGGCTAGTTTTGGCAAATTCTAGTTTTGACATATCTCTTCATTCACAGCACCAGCACTTACATGATATCTACAGAGTAAACAAACTAATCTGGGCTGGAAATGCCACTAGAAAACCTCAGGCTAAAATTTAAACAGATCATATATCTGGAAATTGTGATATTCTACAAAGAAACACAACAACAGTTACAGTATTGCAGATATATTTACAGTGAGGAAAAAATTGAACCCTATTTCTGTTGCACAAAAAACCTGAAAATTATTACATTTTATATTTATTAGATATGTGTGTGTGTATGTGTGCAAAAGCTCTTTCAGATAGAGGTGGAAAGATTCCTTTTGTGGCATCCCTTCCAATTACATAGCTACAGCACAGTTATTTGGTAATTACAAGTGCAATTGTAGGGTACTAACAGTTTTTGTTTACTACCAGTTACCACTAATTCCCTAGTTGTATTACTGTGTGCCTAATTACAGTGTAATTACAATAGACTTAATTTGAAACACTAATGCACTCAGTAAGAGTATTACAATGAGAAAAGACAATGAATGATACAGTTATGTAGTGAATTACCCAATAATGTTAATTAGTCCTAGTTAGGTATTGATAGGAAACTTGCAGAGCAATTCTGCTGTAACTGCACTGCTATGAAAGTACCTTTATTGTAAACCCCAGGAAGGTTTCTTAAAGGCTTGAATGGATTCTATTAAAAACAAATAACGCTCATAAATTCTTAAAAAAACATTTGGAGTAGTGTATATGACTTTCTTCAAGATGTCGATGCAACTCCACACAATTAAAGAAAGAAACAAACACCAAAACAAACCACAGATAGAAGTTCCAGATATTCTTGTTAGAGAAGTTATTATGTGATCTTGACCAGAGAATTTATCTTTTCTACCTTAGTTACAAGACTGTCTGAGTTAAATTATTTTAGGAAGTGAAATCAAGGCATTCTCAAAGGATTGAAGCCTCATGAAGGCCCATGCTGACCACATTCCAGGTTTCTCTAAAAGACCTGTGGAGCCCTCTCTCAAAACATCCATCGTCAGTTGCCTCAGGCCTCTGCTGCAACAGCGTGGGAGAGCAGGTACGTACCTTCACAGTCAACCAGTTCAGACTGCTGAAGGAAATAATCAGAAAAAGGAGGAAAAGGTCTTCAAGCTTTGGTGCGGTGGAGATCTGGGCACTGAGCAAAGGCAGCCTTCCAGCACTTTGCTCCCCTCTGCCTGGCTGCAGGGTGCTGCAGGTCCTACACGGCTGCTGTCCCTGGGCCATGGGACAAGGAGGGTGCCGGGGAAGTTGGCAGCACTAAAGACTCCCACCAAGTTCCTTCCCCTTCCCTAACTGTCTCCATCAGGTATCCTGTGCTAATCCAGGTCGTGTCTAGTGGAGACTATGAGGGATCAGGAGAGTTGGACACACCAACTCTTCCCCCAGGGACTCCCAACAGGCCATCACAGCCCAAACATGGTGTCTCACCTGACCTGCCTTGATCACTGAGGAGGTGCAGAGATGAAGGCTTTCCCTTTTGGTCTTGCTCCCTTTCTTCCACCCTGCAGCCCACCTCCAAAGGCGTACAGATAGATGCACATCCTGGCACAACCACTGTGCCAGCTCCCTCCAAATCCCAGCCAGAGGCTTTCCCACCCAGAGCCACGTGTGCTTCCCCTGCCAGGGCCCTTTGCCTGAGCCTGCCTTCCCCTGGTGCCTGGGCAGGAAGTTTCCCCAGCAACTCTCAGCCCAGCCTGAGTGAGCTGAGTGGGAAGGCAGAGGTGCAGGACAGCCCTTGGGGCTCACTGGTCCATAGGCCTGTTGCTGCTGCTTTCCAGAATGCAAGGAGGCCCTTCAGGAGGCCCTTACACCTCCCCCCTCCCACAGCTTTCTTGGGCTTTCTTTGCCTTTTCCCCTCCTACCACCAGAAATCAAAGAATTATAGAATCATAGAATCATAGAATTATAGAATGGTTTTGGTTGGAAAGAACCTTAAAGATCAAGTTCCAACCAGGGACATCCTCCACTAGACCAGGATGCTCAAAGCCTCATCCAGCCTGGCCTTGAACACCTCCAGGGATGGGGCATCCACAGCTTCTCTGGGCAACCTGTTCCAGTGCCTCACCACCCTCACAGCAAAAAATTTCTTCCAAATGTCTAGTCTAAATCTACCCTCTTTCAGCTTATAACCATTACCCCTTGTCCTCTCACTACACTCCCTGGTAAACGGTGTTTCCCCATCTCTCCTGTAGCCCCCTTCAGGTACTGGAAGGCTGCTATTAAGTATGCTCGGAGCCTTCTTTTCTACAGGCTGAACAACCCCAACTCTTTCAGCCTGTCCTCATAGGGGAGGTGCTCCAGCCCTCTGACCAATTTTATGGCTCTCCTCTGGACTCTCTCCAACAGGTCCATGTCTTTTTTATGTTGGGGGCCCCACATCTGAACACAGTACTCCAGGTGTGGTCTCATGAGAGCAGAGTAGAGGGGGCGGATCACCTCCTTCGACCTGCCGCTAATGCTTCTTGATGCAGCCGAGGACACAGTTGGCTTTCTGAGCTGCAAGCGCACACTGCTGACTCATGTTGAGCTTCTCATCAACCAGCACCCCCAAGTCCTTCTCCTCAGAGCTGCTCTCTATCCATTCTCCTTCCAGACAGTATTTGTGCTTGGGGTTGTCCGGACCCACTTTCAGGACCTTGTACTTGGCCTTGTTGAACTTCATGAGGTTTGCATGGGCCCACCTCTCAAGCCTGTCAAGGTTCCTCTGGATGGCATCCCTTCCCTCCAGCGTGTCCACCACACTGCACAGCTTACTGTCATCGGCAAACTTGCTGAGGCTGCACTCGATCCCACTGTCCATGTCTCCAACAAAGATGTTAAACAACACTGGTTCCAGTACCGACCCCTGCGGAACACCACTTGTCACTGGTCTCCACTCAGACATTGAGCCATTGACTACCACTCTCTGAGTGCGGCCATCGAGCCAGTTCCTTATCCAGGGAGTGGTCCTTCTGGCAAATCCATGTCCCACCAACTTAGAGAAAAGCATGTCATGTGGGACAGTGTCAGATGCTTTGCACAAGTCCAGGTAGATGATTTCAGTTGCCCTTCCTCTATCTACCAGTGCTGTGGCCTAGTCGTTGAAGGCCACCAAATTCTTCAGGAACCATTTTCCCTTGATAAAGCTGTGTTGGTTGTCACCAATCACCTGCTTGTTATCCATGTGCCTTAGCATAGATTCCAGGAGGATTTTCTCCATGATCTTGCCAGGCACAGGCGTGAGACTGACCAGCCTGTAGTTTCCCAGGTCTTCCTTATTTCCTTTTTTAAAAATGGGGGTTATGTTTCCCCTTTTCCAGTCTGCAGGAACTTCACCAGACTGCCACGACTTCTCAAATGTCAAGCACTTTGCATGTCTCTCTTGGCCGGACATGGCATGGGGCACTGAGGAAGCCCTGGAAGAGACCAGCTCTCCTGAGGGGGCCGGTACAAGCCAGCTGCTCTAGGCAGAGCCGTTGGAGGCAGCAGCAGGCTGCTGGCACCCTATCTGCTTGGGTGACATTGAAAACACAGATTACATGGCCTTCTGCCTCCACAGCTTCTGCTTTGCCTGCTTCCAGCACTGAGCCAGAGGGAGAGGTGCCTGCCCACTCTGCAGGCAGCCTTTGGAGCAGGTGCTGCACTCCGTGAGAGCAGACAATGACTGCAAGGAGTAAGTGGTCGCCTCATCCCCCCACCGCCAGAGGAATAAGGCCAGGGTCTGGAGCAGATCACTGCAAAGGCACTACTACCTGGGCAGGAGGCCCACTGACTATGACCCCTCAGCTGGTAAAAATGGGCCTTGTGGGGCCTGACCCAGGGCAGAACCATGTTGCAGCTCTGGGGCCATCAAATACCACCTGCCACCAGGAACCCAGTGTTTCCCAGGAGTGACCCTGCTGAGGGCAGAGGAGTGCCAGGCCAGCCCTGCTGCCATACCCTAAGCCCTCGTCAGCACAATGGATTTACAGCCAAAAAGAAACAGACAATGCCATGCATTCTAGCACATTTTCTGCTGCATGTATTTACAAATTGGAGCTTTCCTCTTCTCATGAGTCAAAACTTTGTGAGCACAGGTCAGATCAGTACAGAGCTTGTTGTATTTTCATAGCCTGTTAGAACAAGAGTGCACAGACACAGAGAAATGGCAGCTTTGAGGAGTTCAAAGTAATCTAAGAAGGTCTTAGGTCTGCAGTTTTAAAATATATGTCCAGATTCATACATGTGTTTGCTATGATCTACTAAGCTGCATTTTACAGTTTTAGGGCAGTCTTTAGCAGTACCCTGTAAACCCATGGTACTACAAGATGTTCCTTGTTAGCTTTGTGCTCGGTGAAAGAAACTAAATATAATCACACACTGTCTCAGTTGATCTGTTCACTAACTTATTATTCAAAATAACCTACTCATTTCTCCACATCTATGACTCCCTCATGCACTTCCTCTACAATTTCAGGCAGAGCTGGACGCAATCAAAAGTTTAGACAAACAAATATTCCCCCAAAACCCCCATACATCTAACAAAGGGTTTCAGATTCCTCTTGGTGACTCATATACAAAATCTCAATACTGAGACATTCATTGTTGCAAAAACATGCAACCACCTGTAGCAGTGGTTTAGGTCTTGCTCTGTTTCTCTTTGTGTTAAATTTCCCATTGCTGAGAGAGGTGTATGGAACACGTTTGGTAATGCAAGTGGGATTCTCAAAAACATACCAAAGAAGAGGCAGGGGGGAAAAAAAGAAAGTAACTATTTTTGTTTTCTGCCTCATAAGAAAATTACTGTTTACCTTCTTAACCAGACCAGTCATTTGGGTATACTAGATTTATTACTTGCCTGAGATTACCTTTTTTCTATTTTTCACAGAAATATTCCAGGTATCCCCACCAAACTGCATTATCAGTGTTTGTTAGCTTCAGTCAGACTCCTATGTTACATATCAAACAGAAGGACACTGAAAAGCTTTGATATATCATGTGGCCATGAAAAATGAGGACACAGACATTGCTTATTGCTAAATGAGTCCTTTTGATAAAAAACTTGAGACTCTGACTGTAAATGTAAGATATTCTTCTTCATTATACTGTCTCAAACGAATGTGCAATGAAATCCAAAATTGTTGCAGCAAAAGCAACTGCTTTTATTAAACTCTCAGTCAGAAAAAAAAAACCTGATTAAATTCTTTAGAATTCCTGAATAGCTTGTGTTCCAGATATTATTTTTTCTACACTTTTGCTAGTAAGTTTTAATAGCTACATAGCGCATCCCAATTTCTTTTCACTGTAACCTTTTAATTTGAGATGGGCTTCATTTTTGAAAAAGCTAGTTTCTTCTGCAATCCAGAGCACAGATTTATGATTTGCACTTGAAATTTGTTCAGTATTGTATGCCAGAGAGAAGTTGCCTTTCCTCTAACTACTATATACTTTACTCTTCATGGTCTCATTACTAATTTAGAAAAGTGCAAGAGAAAGAGAGAGGTATCAGACTGCAGATCCTCTGTGGAGTTCTCATTGTTGTTAACTTTTTGCAAATAATAACTAAATGCAAATTATAAATTAGAAAAAATAGAGAAAATAAAAAATATTTGAGGTGCTTTAACATTAATTTTGAAAAAAAGCTATTTTCAGACATACTTACAATTACGACTATGTATACTATTTTTCACACTGAGAAACTGAATACAAGACCTGAGAGTCACAAGCTCTGTTCTCATCTGGATGAGCCTGAAAACAAGCAAGGTAACTGGACCTTTCTGCTGAGATCAGCAGCCTCCAAGGAAGAGCTGGAGCAAAATATATTGCAATACATTTAATCTCCCTACATCATCCATCCCCTGCAGTCAAGTGCTCCTTTTACATCTTTTCAAGGAGTTGCATGTGTGAGTCCATGTTGTAATTTCTTACAATTTTTCTACGAGTTTTTATTCAGATGGACATTTTCTTAAAGTTCTTGGTACTGTAATCAGGAAAATGAGAAAGGAAACGATGGTTTTGTTGGATTTCAATGTTTATTTCCAGACTTATGATAGAAAATATAGGAGTAATTACATCTGAAATGCTTTTTAAAAAGACAGATTATTTGTATACTTTTAAAATATATAATCTTTCTACATGTAGATTATTTGTAAATTTTTAATATGCATAATCTTTCTGTATGTATATATGTATGTGTGTGACTTTGAGTTTTGGGGTTTTGTTTCCTTTTCCTCCCTTTTTAAGGTTTTGGATTAACAATAGCGTTGTTCATGAAAACTTCATTGTGTTCCAACTATACATGTAGGTAAACTGGTTTTTTCTCTCTTAAAGGTCTTCAGTGTTATCTCTGCCATTTTCCAACTGTGCAAAAACATTTAGTACATACAAAAAGACACAAAAAAGAGCTAATATTTTTAAGGGATTCACAGTTGAAAGCTGCGTAAAGATGGTTACCAAAAAATAACTTGAGCAGGAGCTGTAACAGCTCAGTTCAAGCAGGGGGAAGACCAGAAAGATCAGAAGATCAGCATGTAACTGTTCTACAGAAGTATAGCAACATTTCTAAGTGTGTTTTCATATTAATGATCAACTCAGAGCAGTCAAAGTATAAATAAAATAACCCATTAAAATCAATGAAGATTTTTCTTGGTCCAGGATTATGCAGTTGAACCCTTTATGTTACGGTTATCAAGAAAGAAAAAATAAAGAAAACAGCTAGCACAGAGGACCAGCTTGAGTAACAAAGTAGTTGAGTGGCAGAGACAGTATATAGTACAGATGTACAAAATAGACACCTACCAACTTCAAGAACTTGTCATTTTTCATTAAAAGCTATTGTTTATTAATTGATTTAATGAAACTCTCCTGATGTACACCAGCTGAAAATCTGACCTTCATTCTTAAAAGCATTGGGTTTCATTCCACATATTGGATATGTTTTGGCAAATTACAACAACTGCAAGATGGGAGTAAGGGAAGTGATCAAATAATGAGGAACATAGTTTTCCCATCTCACTCTTCAATACCTGATTAATTTTAAAGGTCTTTAAGGACTGAGTTATATTGCATCTGATAAGAGAGAGGAGTTCACCTGAAGTTTTAGCAGATTTAGATTAAAAATGGAAATTAAGCAGCTTACTTGTACACACACCTCCACGTCACACAGCTCAGTTGTTTCCCAGTAGCTGCCATTGATTAAAAGGAGTAAAACTTGGTTCTGATCAAGCCATTAGACAGCTGAAGGTCATAGCTAACTGACGACTATGGGTAGACTTCATGTAGAGACCACCTTTAAGCACTGGAGTTGATCCAATTTCTGTCAACAAGTGTGTATTACATAAAGCACTTATTTAAGCAATTTTGCTAAATGGGGGAGTAGTTAAGATACAGTGAAGTGGAACACAGGCAAACAAATACGTTAGGTAAAATTTAACTCCTTCTGAATTTTCTACTTTTACAGCCTTCACCTCTAACAAAATCTAAAATTATTTAAGTACTTAAAGTGATGAAAATAATTTTTAATGGTGCAAATGAATGTATATTCAGTGCTCAGTAAAGTTAATGGAGATTCAAAGACACAAAACTAGACAACTGTAGGGTTATAATTTTCACAGAAATGTCCTACTTCTGACTTTTTACATATATGCATTAATATGAATTAGATATTTATTATATAATTGCAGAATGATAAGTAATAAAGCTAGATTATTTGACCTTTATTCTAACATGTCCCAGATTCTATAAAGTTTTTCACTTAATGGAAAGATGTGCTATTAAAAGAATAAAAGAATTTGGGTTTTATTACAGTAAAACAGTAAGATCTCATGGTTTCTCTACCACACATTTTTATGAAATTGTATTGGGCAAACCTACCTAAAATGAAACTAAAGAAACTTTATTGTAATACAAGCACGGAAAGCAAAAGGCACAAACAAAAAATGTTGGAGCGGTTTGGTGTTTTTTTCTTATGCCTTGCTATGAAAACCTCACTTTTTGAGTTGTTCTTAGGCTTCCTCAGTGTGTTACAGTGATAAAAAAAACCCAGAATTCTAGAGATATTGAAGTTTCCAACCTGGCTGTTTTTTTCACAACAGACACTTTTGCTTTCTCAAAAATGTAATGAAAGTTTGCAGTTACTGTGTCCAGAGGTTTTCTTTCAGTTAGGATGTATCATCCTTTACTCAAAAACGTCAAAATGTGTATGTGAATTAAACAACACAGTTATGAGTGAATGGAATGAAAGATAGGTTTATTTTTGGTTGAGGTGTGGTTGCTTCTTAAGTAGCTTCACAATGGAAAAGGCAGACAGCATTATGGAAAGTTGCATTTTAAAATTCATTCTTTTCTTTTTTGCTGTTTGTCTTAGTACTGAGAGAATAACTTATCATTAATATGATGGGATAAAACCCCAGTTATCAGGATATGGAACCTCAAGTAGTGTCACACAAATGCAATTTGAATTACATAACTTAAATGAAATATTTTCAATTATACAAAGTATGACATATCTATAATGCATTACAAAACACTGCTTTCCATCTCAGTGTGTTTCATGTTCTGCACCAGAGCCAGTTACTGTTAAGTTCAGGCTACAACCCCATTTTCCATAGTCTATTCATCCACCCCTGACAAAGCAAAAATGTTGGAGTGCTTTTAGGCAGACACACATTGCGTGAAGACAAAGTGGAGAGGATATATTGCTGCTTTTTTTTTATGACTGCATACACTTATAGTAGCAACCTATTACCAAACCTCATTAAATGGCACAAAAATAGTGTTAAAATAACCCAGGTAGACATGTAGCTAAGATTCTTTGGTCTGGGGTTGGTGTGGTTTTGTGATGCAGAACACTATCCTTCAGAGGCTGAGGTCTGCCCTACAACTCTGCTTTGCTCTCAGTTCTCTGCCTAGATGCTCTGAATTTTTTGTGGAGTGATGCTATGTGGCAGGTGACATATATCAGCAATAACCAATAGCTCAAAATACAGGTGGAAGAGTTAAATACCACAAAATGGATTAGGTGGCTGCATTTCAAAACTGGATGTGGTAGCACAAACATATCTGGTCAAAATCAAATGCTCAGATCGTGTCACCCCCTGTCTAAATCTAGCTGCTGGTGGAGGCTTTATTCAGCAGAGAATTACTTGTTGACTGCAGAATCCAAATAGTTCTTATTTGATATTGTAGCACTAAATGTACTCTGGGGCTCAATGGTTATAAAGTATTATTCTAACTCCCCTCCTCAAAAACAAAATGTAACTGGTTCCCAAAAACTGTGACCAATCTCAAACAGGCAATAGCAAGGTACAAAGAGGACCCAATATTATTTTCTCCCTTCTTGCAGAACCACTCATAAGATTTGAGTTCTGGATAGAAAGCTTCAACTATAGTTCTGTGTATTTTCAGTGTGGATTCTGGCTGGTACATATCTGTATTTAAAAAATTAATATTTTGTTATTTGGATTAAAAGTTTGAATCTCTAAGAAAGAAAATAGATATATTTTGTGTGTTGCCACTGCGAAATCTGAGACACAAGGAAGAATTACAGTCATGCGATCCTTCCTAAAAATGAAAGCTTAGTATGAAATATGCCCACAGGAAATCTTTAAAATATTCAGATTGCTATCTCAGAAGACAGTATTTATGTGATTTTTGAAAAGCCACAGTCTTTAATGTGCATTTAGCATTTGTAAATGCAGATGAATTTGTACACACCTCCAGCATAATTATTTGCTCCATTAGGTCCCAAGTGTGTGGCATTCTGAATTCTAATTGGATGGCGTTAATTACCCTCTGCTAGGAATACACAATATTCAAAAGGGTTTACCCAGCCATTTAGCATACTCCCAAACTTAATTCTCAGCCTAGCAATCAAATCATTGATATTACCAAGCCATCCAATATTTCATTAGTTAAGGCTCACTTCAGAGTTATCCATATAATTGTTGATAAAGGTGAGCAAATACTGAACTCCTTGCTTGCAGCTAAGATGGGGAAAGAAAAACCAGAAGGGCACAGGAGAAAGAACAGGTCTACTGCAGTTCTGCTGATGGTGAATAAAGTGTGTCTGTGTGTAATCAAGACTGGGGACCAAAATGACCCTAGGAGCAAAACATTTAAGGGAACGTAAAAGGAGGCAGGAGACTGAAAGGCAAAGGATTCTGAGAGTTATAAATTAGAGGAATCAGAGTGTATCACACAGAGTTGCAAGGCATAGCAGAGAAACGGAGGAGGAGACTGGTCTCTAAGCATGGCTAGAGATCAAAAAATCGATCCTGTGAATTGAGTGATCCCTACTTAGCATTTGTAGTACGCTAACATCCAAACCTACAGTGACAGAATCTAGGATAGCTATTGCATTACTTAAACAGCTTTGCCATTAGAAAGTCTGTCACAATGTCTAATTCGACAGTACTTGTTTCACTGTCATTGGCAAAACAGTTTCAACTCAGACGATTCTACTTAATTATTTTATTGACAATTAATACAAACAATTACTGATTCAAATATTGATAAAAAAAGAAAACAAACAAGTAAACCTGCCCTTAGGGAAACACCTTTTCTACTCCCTTCCCCAGACTCAGTTTCAGCCCAACTATTCTCCCTCCCCCTTCCTAGATACAACTTCCCCTGTTGTTGCCACACATTACACTCAGTTACACTCCCAGTCCCTTTGGTGAAATGTCTGTGTAATGGTTTCTTTCTGCTGCTCCTTGCTTTTTACTAATTTTTCTCCAACCATTCATGTTTCTTACTGCTCTTGTGTTCCAGCATGGTCCTCCAGGGGCTGAAGTTCCTCAGGGGTGTCCCTGCCCCATCATGGGTTGTCCATGGGCTGCAGTGCTCCAGGGTTGTCCATGCTCTGGTGTGGGTTGGTTGCCCATGGGCCATAATCCCTTAGGAGCGTCCTTGCCCCAGGCAGGGTCTGCAGCCCATCAGAAGTACCTCCTCCAGGACTGAGCACCTACTTCCAAGAGTAAATCTACAGCCATATTCCCAAGTGTCCTGTTCCATCTGTCTCCTCAGTTTCTCCTACTCTATCCCCACATTCCTCTGAGCATGTCTCTTCACATGTCTCCTCATGTGTCTCCTCCCCTCACGGTTGCTCCCTTCTTGAACACTATTGAACAGTAACGCCTGGTGCTCACCTGTCTGGCTGTAGTGTTGGTGCCCTCTTCCCTTACACTAAATTATCCTGTTCTTTCAGTATTCTCATCATCAGTTCAGAAAGTTTCAGGTTAATTACATCCTCTGTCATTTGTTGCACTTCTCAGGACCCTGTCAGTCCATTTCACCCTTTAACATATTTGCCTAAGAATTTCACAGTGTCCAGCAGAGAGACTCCCCTGTGCCTGGTAGGGCAAAGAACTATTTCTCATGACTTTCACATATTTATGAATTTAGTTTGATGTTGCTTTTTTTCACAAGTTTTATACTGAACCATTCACTGTAATCTCAAAATCTTCCTCTACAGAACTGTTGTCAACTAATCCCTATCTTGATTCTGCAGAATGTTTAGCTAAGGGTGCATATTGTCCAATGTCAGGTTACCTTTCATTTACCTCAGACCATTTCTCCAAGTTGTCAAGATCATTCTGAAATCTCATTTTAGAGTATTTGCAACCAATCCTATTAGAGTATTTGCAACCAATCCTATTGTATGTGCAGTCAGTCTCACTCAAGTGCACTCCTCTGCCACTCAGATATTTACTAGAAATACTGAGCAATGTTGTCAGTAACTTAAGTTTTCTACTATGCTGATTCTGGAAACCACTACTTCATGTAATTTCTTTTTGTTTCTCTCCCCCTAAAAACCCAAGCATGCTTTTTTTTTTGGACAATTCTTTTCTCTCCATTATGACTCATGCAGTAAAACACCCTTCTTATCATATACACTATAGCAAGAATTTGTGGAATATATTTGAAACTATTTAGTTCCAATTAGCAGTAAGTCATTGGTTAGAGAAGTGCCAGCAACCCAAAATTAGGATAATAGAGTTAGAGGGATCTCCTAGTAGTTCCAGTCTGCTGTAATGATTTTGACTTCTCATGCTCCATTCCTCAGCACTGCTACGGGGAGATGAGACATAGCCAAAGCAACCCACTCACAAATTGAAAAAAGTCTGGAAAAATAATTAAATAAACAAGTCATTTTGATCACTTTCAAAAGTGTAGTTATTATGCAAAACTGAAATCTATTTCATAATCTTAAAAGTCAATAGGAAGAACTTGATTGTCTTCTGCCAGATCTGTTCTTATGTGCATCTTTAAAATGGATCACTCTCCAGAAACAACTGTATAGGAGCCTTAAAACCTAACCAGACCTGTGGATGCAGGTGACCATACTCGTTGGGTAATTTCAGGATGCAAGTGACGGTTTATCACAGGAAGTTTATGAAATGCCATTCATGGTGGGCTGACCTCACCCAGCTGCCAGACACCCACCCAGCTTCCTTGTCACTCCTCCTCCTCAACAGAACAGGGGGAGAAAATAAGATTTAAAAGCTTGTGGATGGAGGTAAGGACACACAGATGTTTTAGCAGTTGCCATCGTGGGAAAAACAGACTCAAGCTGGGGAAAATTAATTTAATGCATTGTCAATTAGAAACAGAGTTGGATGGTGAGAAACAAAAAATAAAACACCTTTCCCCAGGCTCAACTTTACTCCTTCAGCCCCACCTCTTTTGCCTCCCCATCCTGAGTGCCGCAGTGGGTGGGGAACGAGGGTTGCAGTTAGTCCGTAACAGCTTCTCTCTGCTGCTCCCTCCTCCTCACACTTTCCCCTTGCCCCAGCCTGGGTTCCTCATGGGCTGCAGGGCAACACCTGTGCCCTGCTCCACCATTTTCTCTCCAGGGGCTACAGGAGATCCCTGCTATAGCGCCTGGAGCTCCTCCTCCCCCTCCTCCCCTTCTCCCCTTGATGCACCCAGGGCTGTTTCTCACACTTTCCCCTCACTGCTGGGCAGCGTTTTTCCCCTTCCTGACACAGCCTCTCCCCAAGGCGCCGCCATGGTGGCTGCGGGGCTCAGCCGTGCCCTGCGGTGGGTGGGTTGGAGCCGGCTGGAACCGGCTGTGTCTGGCACGGGGCAGCCCCGGCCGCTCCTCACAGGGGCCGACCTGCAGCCCCGCCCTGTCCCCCCCCCGAACAGCCTCTGGGCACCTGTGTCCGGTACAGCATTTCAGAGCTTGCTATCTAGCAGAAGCCACTGGTTGTATGTCACGTCTGGGAGAAATCGAACAAATGTTCTGTCAAATAATAGAAGAGAGCAAAAAACATCTAGAAAGTTTTTTTCTTGCTAAAAACCTTTTTCTAGTTTTAAATAAAGAGGAAAAAATACCAGAAAAGGATATGCTTTGTGGTCAAATTTGCAAAATATCATTCCACTTACAGAACAAAGATTATAATTCAATGCACACTCTTCATGCTGAAAAGGAAATAATTTATAAATCGTAAACCTACGCAGAAAAGAGTAATCAATGTAACTGGTAAAGAAAGGATCTATAAAATCCTCACTGCATTGCATGGTGGTTCATCAGAAAATCCCCTGTCTAATAACCGAGGTAGAAACAGCAAGACAATTGGAAGCAGCTCTCCACACCCTTTTGCTGATGCTACATTCAGATTCCCTGCCAGCCAGGAGGCTGCTCTGACCTGGGAAGTTTCTTTTTGGCTCGCTCTCTCATTCCCACACTCATTTCAGATCCTGAACCAAAGACACCTTTCCAATCATTCTTGTCCGAGCTGAGGATCTTTCCAGAAACGCTTCCATTCTGGCATGTTTAGAAGAGGTTTTTAAAAGGCATCAATGAGAAAAAAATCCTCAATCGGCCTAAGCAGGAAGCTGTATTTCAGCCTTGTGAACTTTTTCCCTCCCTTGTTGCTTTTCGCAGCTATTTCTGTGGTTTAGTATCCTTCTCTACAGGTAGTACACAATATATATCTTGTTCTCAAAGAAATAGCTTTCATTTTTAAAGCGTTCATCATGACTTGTTAAATAAGAGCTTATTGGACACTAATTGAGTAGGACTTCTAGGCAGGATGAAGATAAAAATAGTTTATTATCATGTTGCTAACAGCATTACATTTCCAACTGTTAGACCTTCATTCGCGTCTGCTAATGCAATAAAATTAATCCTATAATTTCAGTTCCTTAAGCTTTCATTAAAGATGGCATAATTTCTTAGGTATGCTGTTGTCCATTTAGGAAAAAAATCCTTTCTTTCCCTGTGGAGGCTAGAAAGTGAGACAGACCTGATTTTTCCTGCACTAAAAATCTCAGGCTTTTCTATTTCTTTTCAACCCACTGACAGCTAAGTGGAAAGAGAAACAGCTGACTGACAGCTGCCTGGCAGGATGTGTGCAGTCCTAGTTACAGCTCCTACATAGGCTTCTGCTCATGCTTACACTCCTGCATGCAAGGCCTTATGTCAAGGTTTTTTCTGTATCTATATAGTCAATATCATCTTTTTCAAGTTTGAATCTTTATAGGAAGCCATATAAACTTTAGAGAGCAAAAAAAAAAGGAAGCTCTCTGCCTTCTGCTAAAAACCCAGCAAGCAAAAACAACTGAAAAATATTCATGCAAATATTTGCCCTTTCTTCTCTATGTGCCATTCATTCTTATGATCATCTATTCTTTTTCTCCTACCTTATACTTTATTACCTCAGTCAACCCACACAATAACAAGGCTGCTTTCAGCACAGATTGCAGATGTGCAGACTTTCATTCCGGGCTGAGTCATAGGCCATTGGGAAGTGATAGCAGCCACATTAGAAAAATATTTCTTGCTCCTACTTCTGCCAAGTAAAGCGAAAAGGCAATTCTACATTCACTTATTGTGGGTGCTGGATTGGAAGAAGCAAATTCTGCCTCCTCTACCCCACAAAACAAAAGATGTGAAAATAAAACTCTAGGAAATTCCAAGGGGATGAAGGAAACAGGTGCTATTATTATTATTATTAAAAATGAAGAAAAAAAACAAATTGCATCAAACAAGATGGTATGAGGCATGCTGTCAGGAAGAAGTACCACTGCAGGTTGAAATGCCACACCACCATGTACGATGCTTGCTTTATTTCAAATTGAATACATCACGTAAAACTCCAGGAGATTCACACAGTTAATTGAAGCTGAACTTTAGCAAACACTTGGTCCAAAAAAGATTACTTGGGCTTTTTGCTGGACTATAAAATTTTGCCCAGTTTCATCTGCAATATTCTGAAAACTTAGCTTCAAAGCAATATACAAACACAGTTCTGTAATGCATCAACCTTTATAAAATATTATCATATCTACTAACAGTAGCAAAAAGCTTTTTGGAAAGAATTGCTTTGTTCATGTTGGCTAGCACTCATTTTCTTTCTCACCGTGAGCCTTTGATTTGAATTCATCCCTAACCTCACAGGTATTCCTCACTTTGATCCAAGCACAAAGGTGTCATGCTCTAAGGCTTACTGTAGATTCTAATTTACTTTCCTACAATACATATTGCTTGTGAGGAGCAAAGTCAAAGCTTAGTGAGGTTTAAAGGTTTATATTTTGTCATTAAAATGGTTATATTTATAGCTATGAATTGATCATACAGTAAACTAATTCATCTAAAATACTTGAAACTCATTCTAATAATTAGTCCTTCACCTCACTTTTTTACTTGATATTATAATTTCAAAAGTATTCCTATTGATCCATCCTTTTGTAAAAAGGCAGATTCACACAAGATCTTTTTAAAAATGTTATTATTTTCCCCACCCCAGACTTCAACAATGTACTGATCGTAACTTATTTCTACCTAAACTATTGTTTCCTTTAACTTTCCATTCTATCTGTACAAATCTATCTGTTATCCTCTATTAGCAAGCATCCAGCTATGATCTAAATAACTTTTTTATGCAGTTCCTCAAGGTAAGTATGTTTTTTTAGGCAAGTACTATATTTATGGACTGTGCCACTGCTGAAAACGGTTTGGATCCATGACCAAGACTGCAATGTGCTAAAAAATAATTCAAATAACTTAGGTCCTTAATGTATTTTAATGCCAATTTTTCTTTCCCAACCATAACTTTGATTTATTTAATGTATTTATATGGAGCCACAGAGCTTTCAAAGTTTGCATTCCAGGATTCCTTTAATATGTAAACTTTGATTCCAGAAATTATTTACTAATTGGAAACTTGAAACAGTTTATATTAAAAATGTATTGTTTTATTTTGGAAAATAGCAAGAAAAATAATAATTTGTATTGGGAGGACAAAAGGCATCAATATATGGATGGGTTTCCTGGGAAATTCCCTGTCTAATTTGTTGGCTGTCCTTTTAAAAGGCTCATATGTATTTCAATGAAGGCAAAACACAGTTAAGGAGACAGGAGCATACCCAGCTACCGTTTCTACCACCGTCCCCACCTGTTGTGGTTCTGACCCTGGCTAGCAGCAAAACACCACAACAACTGCTCACTCACCCTCCCCCCTCCCAGGGCCAGGCAAAAAAAAAAGGGGGTAAAGGAAAAAGAGACTCATGGGTTGAGATAAGAACAATTTAATAACTAAACTACACTAATATTGAAAATAATAGTTATAATAATAACAGCAATATATACAAATATACAAATGATTGATACACAGTGATACTGCTCATCACCCAATGACCAAGGCTCGGCCCATTCCCAGCTAATGATCCCGGAGCAGGGAGAGTCACAAAACCACAACCACAAGGAGAGAAGAGCCCCAGCACCCAAGTCTGAGAGCTGACCAAGAGAGTGAGATGACCCTGAGAGGAGGGCAACCCACAGAGAGAGAGAGAGAGAGAGAGAGACAATGCAAAGAGAGAGATCACTTCCAGATAGATCCTCATTTATATACTGGGCATGAATTGCATGATATGGAAAAGACCATTGTCCAGTTTGGGTCTCAATCCTAAACCTAAGGTTGAATCCTCAGCTAGTAATTGGGGCTGTGCTCCCTTCCATCTTTTCCTGCACCTGCAGACACTGGCACAGCAGAGATGCTGAGAAGTCCTTGATTGTCCTGGCAGCAACTATAAACATCAGTATGTTACCAGCCTTCTCCTCAACACAAATTCAAAACACAGCCTCTTACTAGCTACTATGAAGAAAGTTAACTCTGTCCCAGTTGAAACCAGGACGCCACCAAAAATTAAGATTTTTCGCTAATAGACTATGACTGTTGCTAGAGGCACGTTGCTGTCAGGATTAATTCTTCTCATTAAAGTAACATGGTTTTGATACTGTAAATCCTTATATCCATTCTAAAACTCATCAGAAAACTTAATGAGGTTCAGTCTCTTACGTCCCTCTTGTAAGCAAGGTAAAGAAAGATGGCCTTATGGTAGATGGTACCAGGTGCTGTTAAGGTCTTTTTTTTCAGGATCTATTCTCATGTTAGTTGGTACAACAACACTAAATATCACCCTGAAATTATAAACAGCAGCATGGCCTGCCAATGTCATATGACTAGAAAGGTGAATATAATAAATAACCAAATGAATTATGTCCTGCATAGGAGCGCAATGAGGTATGATGACCAGTTTTGGGCAGCACACTTCAAAGAACACCAGGGGCCAAATGAGGCAAATCTGGATGAGAACAGCTAATGAAACCAAGGACATAAAGCACGTGAATGGCATTTTGAGAATGACTCAGAATGGGTGGTTTAAATATTAAAAAATTTAGAAGACATAACAATGACACACACAAAATGCTCCTGACAAAGAACTTTGTGTCCATGTCTATGGCGAACAGATAAACTAATGAACTTAGATCACAGCAAAAGAAGATTTGGCTTATACAACAAACTTCTTAGCAACACAAATGGTGGTACACTGAAATAAGTAGCCTGGAAGGTTGCAGACTTCCCTCACTGGAGGGTTTTAAGAACAGGCTAGATAAATATCTGCCAGGGATAACACAGTTATAGTTGATACTGGCCTCAGCAGGAGGATGGACTAGATATCTTCACTTCCAGCCTGGCAGGTCCTCAAGGCCAACAGTCAGCAGAAAAAAAAAGGAGGTTTCCAATTAACTCTCAGAAATCACACTGCTCTCATTTTTCAGGCCTGGAACCTCCTGTGATTGAAAGGAGGAGCCACTTGATTTGACAGGCTCTTGTGTTGCTTCAGTACCTTTCATGGCACTTTCTAGCTCATCAGCCTGGCTTGCCTTTCCTGGGTTTGACAGCAACAAGCTTCAAGTGAGGAAGAGGGGAAGTATTAGAAAAGTTATTATCCTATTTACAAATATTACCAGACCAGTACAAGATGAAATATAACCAACCATCCATGCTCATTTATTTCTAATAAATAGATAGGGTGAAATCATTAGCAGACATGACTTATTTTTCTCTAAACTGGAGAAAAGAATGTACAATTTTTCATAGCCTGAGCACTGCAGAAAATATCAATAAAGACACTAAATTGTTAAGAGTGCAGAATTAGGCCAATCACATCCATTTTGTTACATAGTCCGGCAAACATCTTAGCTTGAAAATATTTCTTAGTAGACAGCTTGCAGTTTTAAATCTTTACATTAGAAAAAAGTGATTGGTTATGATTTTATTAGATTGAAAAGTCTTTAAAGCTACAGGAATCCAAACATATTACATTGAAACAGCAGGGAGCTGCCAGCACTGGGAATGCACAATAGGCTGCTCATACAAGGTGTGGCGTAAGGGAGAGAGTAAGTATATTCCAAATGTGAGAAAGGAGTTATTTTATCCAGTGGTAAAATGTAGAGCACAAAGGAATCAAATATAGCCACCCTTTCAGAGCATAGATTAAGTTTATGAGATTAGTTCAATTCTGAACACAAGGTAAAGCCAGGGACAAACCTAAAATGCTAATTTTTTGCCTATGACAGGTTCATGAGTCTTTCCTCATGCTGCCAATAATGGTAGTCCCAATACACTGGAGTCAGTAAGACCTTTTCCAATTACTTTTATGGGAGCAGAATCAAGGCCAACTAGGGTAATATATACTTCTGCTAGGCTCGTCATAGCATTACATATACATATGTATAAAAATTTACGTGCTCAGTAACATAAACTGTAAGAGATGTGATTCCTCTCAGATTCCTTTGCTGAGACTTCCATTGCTTCAGTTTATATCCTCACTCTAATGGGCATCTAATTAGCCCCTCAGTTGCCTACCTGCCATAGGCAACACAAGATCATCCTGGTTTATGTTTCCGTAACTCCTCCAAGAACTGTCTTTCATTACTTCCAATGCATACAAAGAAATTAACAAAGAAACAGTTCTACCTACTGAAAATGAAAAAATAAATAAATAAATCGGAAGCTGGTGAAATTAATCTTTTTCGAAAGATGATGAGCCCTTGGAACTCAGAAGCCTTTCACAGCTGACAATATCGTAGATTTGATGCTCTATAATTTTCAGTTCCTTTTCTGTCTTTTCTTACAAGCTCATGGAAAAATTACACTCAGTGATAAAATATGGTATAAGAAGTATAAAAAGAAAAAACATAGTATGTATTTAATAAAACAGTTTTACATCACCTAAGGCAGTGCACACAAATACCTTTAAATGTGGGGTTATTGTCAATCCATATCAGGATGGAATGAAAATTACTTTAGCTGTTTGATTTATTGACTGTAACATGTTTGATATGTTGTAAGTGTATCTGAACTGTCTGAATTTTTAAAATTTAGCCTCAGGATAATTATAACTTTCTTTAAATGGTTTACTTGTTTGCTTTGTTTTAAAGCACAGAATTATTAATAGGCACTGTTAAACATAAGTCTACCTTGGTATAGGTCATTCTTGGAATTATAGAGAGCATTCAACAGAGCCTCGTGTTTGACTAAGTTGTGATTATTTTAGTTAGAGATATTCAAAGCATAAAAATGCATTTCAATAATGGAAGTCAATAAAGAAATTTAAGTTTACTTTATCTCTCTAAAACAATTCTTAGTTATTACCTGCTTAACACTGCATTTTAACTGATGTCAAATAGGACAGGACAACAAAGCCAGAAACCTAGCTATTATGAAATACATTTCTTAGGAGTATTAGAAGAGTCACAAGGATTGATATGTTCCTCCATTTCACCATATCACAGTGAAGATACTATCAGAGGGAATTTTGACATCCTGTGATAGAAGGCATGACTTTCTACAAGGCATTCTATTAATTATATTTGAAATTCTAAAGTTTATTATAGTACCTTTAAGCCCAAATTATTCTGTATTTTCTTGTTTATGGGTAAAAAATAACTTTACTGGTTTGACCATACATGAAACAGCAGTTTCAAAATATATGGCTCAGAAAAAGGACACAGAAGACAAGCAAAAATGTTGAGAAAGTTAAAAATATTAAGGAGGAAACGAGAAAAATCCATCCTTTAGATCCTGTTTCAAGATTTCATAATCTCAGATGCAATCTCAGGGTACACCAGTGCCCCTCAGTTCATCCTGAATGTCTCATGACTGAACTGTTTGGTCATCTCTGCTGCTTTTTGATTAATAAAATAGGATATATCACTTGCATTAAGTGCAATGAGCTTAAAATGTAGTGGTATAGCACACAACTCTGGAACACTGGGTAAAAGCCTCGTATCTATTGTAGTTTTATAACACTGCTTTTATGATAGAATATATTCCAGGTACAGTAGCCATAAAGAGCTCTTAACCATCTCTACCCATTCCCATTAATTATCATGTATCATCCTGCAAGGCAAAGATAATGGGCTTTAAAGCGGTCTTGAATGAACTGCAAGGAGACAAACTGCCCTTCTGAAGAGGGATCAAAGTGCTGAGGGTGTGTGTTAGACAGTAATTTCCTTCTCAACTAGGAAAATAAGAGGCAGTGTGTAGGATCATCTATTCTTGGCAGAAGCCAAGTTGCCAGAACGAGTAGGAAGGATAGGAAAACAGTTAATGGTGTCTGTTAGAGGTGAATGCAAACAAAGGGACTCCTATGAAACACTATATCACCTGTGTGGCATCTTATCCACACACAGCTAACGAAAGTTGCCAAGGCTTTCTTTTTTAAAGGCCATTTTAAACTAAGAAGTGGGAGACCAATATTAGCTATGTTTTGCTACTACTAGCCAGCAGGAGACTGAATTTGTATTATTTGTTGCTATCTTGCCTTTAGGATGATATAAAAGCTTTGATTCCTTGACAGAGGTGCTTTAGATGTCATTTGAGCTCTGATGTTTTTTGCTCTTCAGGGGAAGTGCTTATTGCAATGTCCTTCAAGCTAGAGTAGTACATGGGCTGGATTTGGATTTCTGTGCCATATCTTTCTCATTCTCTTGCATCCCAAAGGATTATACCTAGAGGCATTACCTTTCTGTATCACCTAAAGGAGCGAAGGGGGGGAAGCTCCCTGTGTTATGCTTGTTAGATAACTAAGTGTAGTCTGGGTACAAGAGGTCAGTTTCATTCCCTCTAGTGTGCAAAAGCCAATCTTTTGCAAAAGCAGTTGAGTTGTGTAGGTATGGATATCTAGTGGGTAGTCCCCATTTCTAAACTTCTGTTTTCAAGACTAAGTGCCGTTTTAAGAATAAAATATGTGGCTGGTTTTTCCTTCCTGTTGGACCTCTATAAAAAGACTGGCCAGTTTGTTTCTGAGTTAAAAGGTATAGCTTTGAGTCATCAGGCAGCTACAAACATGAAGACATCCTAAATTGTCCTGTGATTAAGTAATTCTCATACAACCGGTATTTAAATGTTTAGTAACAGGATCTTTGACCACAAGTGATAGACCCCAAATGGAATACACCATATAGAAAAGGAAAGAAGCCCAGCTGCTGGAACTCAGTCTGAGTAACGAAAAGATTGATACCTGCCCTGGTTTGGTGCCCAGCTCCTTAATTTGCAAGAGATGCTTAGAATCACTTCAGTGAATAGACTCACAAGCCCCCTTTTTTTTCCCAAGGCAAACATTGCAGTTTGGAAAACAAAAACAAAAGCAAAAGCAAAAGCAAAAACAAAAACAAAACAAAATCAACCAAAAAATCCTGGATAAAGTGTTAGAGTTGCTTCATCCTTCTTACGGATATTCAAATTATACAGCTTCACTGATTTATAACATTTACTTTGGTTTGATGTAGAAAGATTGTACTCACAGATCAATTCTTTCAACAGACCAATTACAATGAAATGTATTTCTTGGCCCACAGCCAGCACACTCTATAATACATTTATTCTTTACTTCCACGTAATTTACTTCCCTGGACAGCTGTGCTCATCTGTAATTGTTTTGCTTTGATACAAAATGGAATTTTGTTTTGTTCTCAGAATATACTTGTGTATTTTCAATGGGCTCACAGTTGCTTCAGCAGCATTTTGCTTCTAAGGATCACATTGCACTCAGTGAGTAGTCAGAGACAGATCCATATTACACTAGAAATGAAATACGTAAAGCAGTAAATTTTTTTAATAGCATGCTGGGTATCTTTTACCATGAGATTTGTTTTTATAAATAAGGCTTTATAAATAGAAAGCTTTACGCCTAGTACTTGCATTGTATTTATGAGAAAATGCTGCAAGCATGCTGTAGTTTTTTCAAAGGTACATTCTGTGTAAATGGTAGTCAAAAGTATGAACACTGACATATAGTTAATTTGTTATTTTCAGCTCTAGACTGGAAGTATCTATCTAGCTGGGAACATTTACTGAATGGTCAGTCGCCTCTTTCCATGTAGTTGCAGTTTGGAATAAGGGCAACCCAAACAAGATATTTTGTCCTTTAAAACGTAAAAGGCTGCCTTTCATGGGAGGGACTGGCCTGACACATAGCTGAACGCTACAAATCCCTTCCTCTTGGTCTGCCCTACTGGCTCCTGGAAGCCCAGCTTCCAGGTCCCTCAGTTGCCTGCCCTAAATTCCAGCAGTGCCTGAGCCAAGTCTTCCACACTACCTAAACCACTCTAACGGCCAGAGAAAGCCTTTGGAAAACTATGGTCACCGGGATCTCTCCCAACCTGCAAACGTTTCAACATGCATCTGAAAAAAATCGACATCTTGCTTATTGCAATGTTATAACCCCTTCATGGTTTCATACTTTAGATGTATTGTATAACCATTCCATTCAGCTGAATATCTGGCATTAGGCCATAAGCAACACAATTAAAAAGTAGCTGTTTGATTTTATTTGTACCAAAACCATCTGGAGAATTGGATAGGTGCCTGATCTTCAGTTAACACTGTTCAAGAATATAAGAAAAAAATTAACTACGTGAAAATAGTGCTAATTAATAGTCATCACAAACAATTATACCTGCTCAGAACTGGCCTAGCAGAGTTTCCATCAATAAATTTCAAGAAGTGATCTTTGCGAGGTTTACTCAATCTGTAACTCTGGCTGTTCCTAATGCTAAGATAAAAGAATATTTAGTGCAGCAGGATACTGCCGTAGGACTGCAGTGAGAAAAACTGTTGTAGATCTAATTTATAAAGAGAAAATGTTGTTTGGCAGTAGTCTAATATTTTAGTCTCAGCTCTTATTCTCCCTTTAAAAGAGTTGCTGGTTTGTGTGGGACCATGTTTCAGGGTCTGCAAAGGGTGAATTTGCATTTTTTTGTGTTCTCCCAGAACAGAAAAGGAAGCGAGCATGAAAGGAGCCCTGTAAAGGAAACAGTTGTGCGCTGCCCAGGCATCTCTAGTCTCCCCCTCTGTATAGAGGAAGCATGGTTCATGCAGAGTAACAGGAGTTTCAGAATGGTGTCTCTTATAGCATGTCGTTTTCAAGGCCTGCAAAAAGAGTAAATATTTTCCTAAACTTTTATGTTTTGCCAAGAGGATTGGGTTGGTAATTGACAAAAATGTAGTTAGTGGTAAAGTGTAAGCAGCAAGAATTGTTATGGGAGAAGCAAACTGGCCGGACGTTTCCTGGGATGCCTCATACATTGGGTTTGACTGCTTGTGACTCTGTCCACCTTTCCTAAATGTTACTCCTCAATTGTCACTTCCCAGCTGCTGGCAGCAAAAGGCAGTGTAACAAAGCTTTTAAAAAAATCAGTCTGCTACAAGTGTAAGGCCACCTCTTCCAAGTGTTTTTACACTTGGATGACTTTTACTAATCTTTAAAGTGTTTTAACAATAAAAGCATCTTGTGGAGAAGTGCAGAATCCCCTCATGTTTTCTGTTTAAAAACAGTCAGACGTTACGCTGTTTTGACCTCTTTCGGATCAGCTGACCTCCATCAAAAAACTAATACATTTTGGCTGTTATGGTCAATAGTCAGTTTGCAGTGTGGTTCAGAAGAAATGCAGGTACCAAAAAGGAATCATCTGCTGCAGCGTTATCTATTATCTTCAAACATTCTGATGCCCATGCTCCTCTGTTCCCCCAGTGCATAAGGTTCAAGCACTTGCACTACAACCTACAGTCCTGGATTTCATTTCAAAATAGTAAGAGACAAAAAAAGTTGGTTCTAAAAGTAAACACCGGAAAAATATGTTGCCTGAAATTTTTCCAGCAATACAAAAAATTGAATTAAAGTTGGCAAAAGAAAAGGTTTGTGGTGCAGTCATATTTTGCTATGCTGGTGACAGATTTTTTACTTTGAGAAGAAAGCCAAGGAAGCATCCATTTGGAAGACAGCTAAGTCTCCAAAGATTTCATTCATAACCTATAACACAATGAAAATATGTTATAGAGGTGCAATGCATTTGATTTCATAATATCTATTTTTTCCCCCAATATCTCCTATGTATTTAATGAGGAGGGTTGTCCTGTTACTGTCAATGGATGAATGGATGGCTTTGAATATCCCTTCCATACAGCTTAAAATTCATCAAGCAGGAGTACAGCTCTTCTTAAAGAAAAATATTTATTATGCTAATTCAAGGAAGATTTTGTATTGCTACCATATGAGAGCCGTCTGCAAATGACACAGATTCCAAATTGCATATTGAATGAATTGTATAACAGCAGGAAGAACCACTAAATGGAACAACAAAACAGAGGCAGCTAGTCATGAGCTTAAAGCTAAATGTAATTTTAATTGTTTTGCTGAATTGGGTTCTAAGGTCTATTGCACAGTCTTCACCTGAAGCATAGACAGAACTTCTATTTGAAATATTCATCAGCCTTATTTAAATTGAATCTTTAATATTCTAAAAGCTTTCAGGAATTACATCTAAAGTAAAACATTCTGATGAAAATTGTAGGCAATGGTCTCATTAAAATGGCAGCATACAAATGTCTTGTACAGCTGAACCAAAAATATCTATTGTAGAGGAAGTTGGAGAAGAGGTGAGATAATGTAAGAGCAGTCAAATACAAAAAAAAATAGCATTAGTTTCATTTTCCAAACTGAGTTAATGCTTAGACACACTAACGTTTGTTGATTTTATTAATTTTTCAACTATACGCCTATAGGGCAATGTTAAACATGATATTTGCATCTCACTGGAAGTTACAGGAAGCCAATTGCAGATCCCTAAAAACACAGAAGCTGTGTTTTAAGTTAGGTTTGGAAGAAAACTGGTAACTGGAATTTCAAGTTGCAGACATTCTTTTTAACTGTCACAGATTTTTAATGTCTTTATCATTTAATAAATCACTGATGTATATGACATTAATACAGTTGCTCTTAAAACAATATAAATGAGAAAAAGTTGGGAGATACTTTGGGGAATACTAATTTTTTATAAACTTCCTTAATATTTTGCATTTGGATAATATTTTTATATTACTAAACAATGCTGTAATATTTATTGGTATTAAATACTTGTAATTTAATTACTCTAAGAAAATATAGATCATCTGTCACTTTTTCCTGTGCCCACAAAGCAGTGATTTGAGAGTGAAGAGAGAAAGTAATAGATGTATAGATCATACATGTAAAAACAACAGAGTTGCTAGAAAGAAAAATTAGTTTTGTTTAGCTATATTTTAACTTTTTACAAAATACTGTTTTCTACTTTTCTTGTTCAAAGGAGCACTGTCAACATAAAGCTAAAAAATATATTTCCCTACCTCAGTTGCTGTAACAGTATATGCTGTTAAATAGAACAACAATATGAGAAACATCTTTTTGCCTATCCTGATGTTTGCATCTGGGGGCAGAGCAAGAGGAAAGTGGGTTATTTCAGCTCTTTTGGCTTAAGTAAACTCGTTTTTCATGTGCTGGGACCCAGTCAAGAAACCAAGGAAGTAGAGTCCAATCTGATGCAGTGCCAAACACCTTCAAATCCCATTAAAGTCTGAGGACAAAATTCTAGCTATGTAGAAGCAAACGGAAAAAAATCACATGGGCAGTAAATTACCCATAATTTTTGTTTATTTATGCAGTGCTGAGGATAATGTTTGAGTCACAATTAGGGGAGTGCATCTTCTCAGATGGACAGAGCCATACAGCCTGCTGGGAGAGTCAACAAACATTTACTCCTGCAGGGATTCTTAAAAGTGAGTCTTCTGCCTTATGATACATGTCTTGACTTCATTTGAAGAGTGCAGGTTCAAAATCACAATCAATTCATTTACAATTAGTTACCTTTTTACTCCAAAAAGATACTAATGGCCGTAAGATATCTTGAGATGGTTTATTTTACCTATTAAGAAAAGCCAGCTGAAATGCAAATAATATAACAGTAAAAATATAGCATCAGTAAGGCTTTAGCAGTAGTACATAGTGATATGGACTATTAGTGTTGTGATGTTGGCAAGTAAAAGTCAGTCCTTTATTTCTAAATTTGTGCATCTGCAGCACAATGGAAGTCCTTTTTTTTTTCTCTTACTGAGAGTGGAGGACCCAAGAGAGTCCATTCATAGCCATCCAAGAGCCAATTAGTCATATCATGGTATAACCACATCTGGGAAAAATACATATACTTACAAGACTTCTTAAATAAAAAAGCAATATACACAGATAGCAAAAATAAAGGAATTACACTGATGTCAACTGGCCACAGTTATATTTTTTGGCATGCCCCTCTTCCTTCCCTCTCCCCTGGTAAATCAGCACCTGGGTTTAAATTACTTTGTTGTGTTAATAGTAAAAGGGAACAAGGCTTTTTGACACAGGAAGGTTCTGTCTTGTTATCTTAACTACCAACATCTTGATAAAAAGCCTTAAAGAACTGAAATATTCTGTATGTTGTATTTGCACTTCTTAACATACTTTATTGTCAACTGAAGGCATCTAAAAACATTTGTCAACACTCTGAATAGAAGTCTGTTGGAAGTTCTTTCATCAATATCTAAGATACCCTTGAACAAAAAAAGTATTTGCTACTCTGACACATTATAGGACCTGCAATACCAAGGGGTTAAAAAAGATGTTTTGGAGAGATCCAAAGAGATGTCTTCAGTTCATGCTTTGAGAAAACAAAGTATACCTAAAATCTCAATTTACAGTGTTCTTTGTCTTCTGCAACAGTCTGAATCTGTGTTTCATATTCGAATATATTACAGGGAGAGAGAGAGAAAAACATTTCAAGCACTCATCTAGCAACTGACCTCAGCAATCCTACAAAAAGAGGTGAGATTTTTTTTTCATGTAACATTTTATTTTAAAAAAATGCACTGTTGCTACTGGAGAAATATAATGGGATAAGTAAAACTACACTGGCAGAGGGCCTAACATAATCCTTTGTTCTGAACTGCCCTCTAAAAGAGCCTACTCTCCCCAAAAAATTAATGAAAACTGTTTCCTAATTTAGCTAAAATAGGAGTTGATATTTAAATAATGAGAATACCAGCCTCTGATTTCCTTTTCTTTTGCATACAAGCACAGATGCTTGTGGAAATGGCCCTGGTATTTTGAGTGAAGGCTGGGTTCTCACTTCACTTCTGAATGGATGGTTATCAGGGATTCTGGAAGGAGTCAGAAACAGTGAATCAACGGAGCTGTAGGCTGGGCAGAAATCCAGCACCTGAACCATCCCAGTCTGTGACACATCTGATCAAGCAGTAGTAGATAAGCCTAAGGCATTTTCTAGGGACTGCTGACATGCTGAGAGAAGTAGTCAGGTTCAAGGGTAGTCTGAGTATTATTAACCCACAACCATTTATTTGCCCCGGGAAATGCCCAGGGCCCAGAATGCTCTCATGGTCCTTTTTCTCCTTACAGCAGCTTGAGAAGTTCTAAATTAACTTTTTAAGTCTTTGCAAGACTCTATGACTTAAATATTTTCTCACAACTGCATTTTTTCAGTACTGAGAAAAAAAGCTTCAGCTTTTTGAAGGTTTAGCTTCATTGCCAGATAAAAAGAAATATTTTCTTTACTTTAAACACTAAAATTGATTCTGAAGGAACAGTGTTTTGTTTCGTTGTATTTTGCTTCCAGATGCAGCTAGCAAAAGGTCTAGTTACGGTCAGTGGAGGGATAGGTGGCAAAAGATGCCGGAATACAAACACATGCAGCTTTGATTGTACATGATGCGCTTGCAAATTTGCTTAATCTAAGTAGACTGAGACTGGACATTCCATTAAAACTCTAGTTCAAAGACATCCTTTTTGCAAATCTTTTGTTTGATATCCCTGCAAGTATATTGGAAAAAAAGACATGGGAAGCTACATGAAACTCCACCATTACATTGCTGTTTACATTTTATGTCTAAAGTAAACAGAGGTGATGAGTGTGTTATGAAATCTGACCATGCTTCCTTCTGCTTGTACCTGTGATTTCAGGGGAATTAATGGCCAATATGGGAAACAGCCCATCACATTTTGTGTTATAAGAATTTATACATAGTGTCAGACTTATAATTACGTTTGTTGTAGACCATAAGTAAAGATTTTCATTATTTCTAAAGCTGCTGAAGCACATTGGCTATGCAAAGTTTCTCTTTTGTTCCTACACCTTATTGCTTCGCCATTGCTCATGCTAAATGTGTCTTTTGCTTCATTTTAAAACAGCCTTTTGTAGAAGGTCATTTTTTAGGTAATCACTTGTCTATGGAAAGCCTAATTACTCCATGTTTGTCAGAAAGAGGAAATGGTACTACATTTGAATACTGAATGGGCTGCAAACTAGTCTCCAGATGAGGAATATGAAAATTTTCAAAGGCTTTACTTCTTGCCAGTTAAATGAGAATAGCTAAAAGAACCTATACATTTGGAGTTAAAATAGACAAATATTCTGATGCACGGAGGATGAAAAAGCGTACCGCTTACAGCGTTTTCAACTTTAATACAAAGTAAATGCATAAAATAATTTATGACTACCACAATATCCCTTTCAGGATGGATTACTAATGCCCCCTGCTGGTGCTTCACAAGCATTGTCTGAATATTTGTGTTGATAAAAGCTGCTCAGTACTCATTTTCTGTTCCGTTCTAAAGAAAGGAAAATTATTTAGCCACTACCAAGTTTTTCTATGGTTCACACCCATCAAACACATATCTGCAGCAAAGGAGCTTTTGTCCGGGTTTTTATCTCCAAGATACATTCTGCAAGTGCTGTTTGCTTTTCCAAATTCACAGCTGCCGTGGGAATTACTCCCTACAAAGAACTCATGAACTGATAACTTTTTTAAACCTTTTTTTTAAACCCTTATCAATATTTGAAAGGAAAAGCATTCAAAAAAGAAGCATTTCATGAAAAATTACACGGAAACGTGCAGCAGGACATTTACAAATAAAGTGTTTTTTATAACTAATGGTCTCATGAAGATTTTTATTACATCTGGGCTTGAACTGCCTTAGCCCAAGAGGCCACCACTATCAGTTTGTGTGACATTTGCCTTGGTTTGTCTGCATATTCTGAAAATTTGCACTGTATATCATAAAAATATCTTGCTGCTGCATCTAATCTTTTGCTTGAGTGATAGTTTAATGAAAAGTAGATTTTGAAAAGACTTGCTATCCTGGAATCCCAAGGAAATGAATCACATACAGTCACATAGATTGTCGGTGCTCAGACCTTTTTCTCCCAGAGGCCTTTGAAGCCACACATCAATTTTCAAATTGACACAGGGACAGGGAACTCAAGTATCTCAAGTTTCTCCGAAAGTCATAACTGGATATCAGAAAGTGAGCTCACAAAGAAAGACAGGCATGTCCCACCTCTTCATACACTCAGAGAATAGGAATCTGATGGTAAATCAGAAGCCATAAGCCGGCTGGCCAGGTAGCACCCCAGTGACACTGAGACAGCCACTTCCTCCTCTTTGCCCAGCCAAAGGGAAGCTGGCAATACTATGGACCAGGGAGCAGAGCAGGACACAAATGACAGAAAAATAGGAAGCCATGCTTCTCTAGTTCCACATCACATAAAACAATGTGTTTTAAGATTACTGTAAATTACCTAGTCAAAACTACCATGTGGCCATCTAGACATGAATCTTATTTGTTGACTTCTGCTTATGGATGAAACTATCTCCCTTCCCCATGATCATCACATCTTCTCTTCCAGGAAGAGCAGTCCTCTCTGATCTGGCAGCTGAGCTGCCTGTGTGAGCGCTTCCTAAGCTCTCTCATGTGAAGTGGACAAAGCTAGTTCAAACATTTTACTATAGCAGGTTTTTGCTCATTTTGCTCAGTTTGTTGGGATTAAACTCAGTCCAACATGAATAAAATCTGCTGGATGTGTTCTGAAACACCAAAGTCAGTCATCACGTCTAGCTGAGGCAGCACGTGAGCAGGATGTGAGCTGAACCCAATCTGAGGGGAATACTAAATGAGGCCGAACATGCCAGAGCCTTGCTAACTGCTGGCACTGATATGGGAAATGAGGAGCTGCAGGTCTGTGCAATGTCAGCTGAGGAGAGCAATTAGTGAAAAGAGCAGGCACCAAAGTGTTTCACTCTGGGGTTCTGATGCTATGTGATGCAGGCTAGGGATACCGTTAAGTGTCCATAGACTTTTCTTAACCATATGCACAACCAAATGTCTCCAATAACTGACCTGTCCATAGCCCACTGCAGTTCACAGATATATCCAGTGGTGAAATCCTCACTGGCAATAACACGAGCTATCAGGCCCACAGCCTGCAAAGCACACTAAGATGTACAGCACTACGTAACAACATCTTAGAACCTTACCCCTATCTCATTCCAACTATCAGCTCACAAATTTGACCAAGAACAGAAATAAGCCAGGAACTGAGCTTCATAAGACTATGAAAACAATTGTTAACAATCTCATCCACCTCCAGCCAGGTACCGTTTACAGTAGAATATCGTGAAAAACAGACAGAGACAGAGAGCTATACAGTTGCCTTTTCTGTAAAGATACTAGTATGTGAATCTCTAAATGTGCCCCTCTGTTAGAAACAAATGTCTCTTTTAGGAAGTAAGAATGTTTTCCTGTAGTATGAAAGAGATAAGATACACCAATAATGGAAGAGTCTTACAAATTACAGGGACTGGCTATGTATGAATACATCTATCTCTTTAAGATTTCTTTCTGCAAACTGCAGGCAACCTGGCAGAGGAGGCAGATATCTACAGTGTTCAGAATGCCTTTTACAGGAACACATTTCTTTAGGTAATTATTCTTCTGTGTAAAAGCCTAATTACTCAGTGGTTATTAGACAAGGAAAATGGAGTTCCTTTTAAATTTAGAACTGGAATCCAAGCCAAACTCCAGGGGAGGAAAAGAAACATTTTACAGGCAGAGACTTGCAATCTAACTGCAAAGCTGGGTAACATAAATGTCCCAAAAGAGGAGAGGAAAGCATGATGTTATAATTAAAGCTACCCAAATGAGAATTAAGAAATCAGAGTCTCTCTTCAGACAAGAGACAAAATTGTCACAGTTGTGGAGAGACATTAGATAACTACATGAGAAATAAGTATTTTAAAACTAACTTACTCCAATTTTGGTGTGTCAAACACCTAAGTTTTTTCTCAAAATATAGGCATTGAGAATTACATGTCATAAAAATGAAATTCCTAGCAACAGGACTACCACTGATGTTAACATAACTGGACAATTCTGGCAGAGACAAATAAAGTGGTTTGTATAAGTTGGTAAATAAACCTCGCAGATAACTTTTTTAAAACTCTAACCTATTTTTAAGCCAGAGATTCATTTCCTAGAGTGGCTTCAAGTTAAATTTTTTCAAAGTTATTTAGGTGATCAATGTTGCAGATAAATGCTTGATATGAATTTTATGCTGGATAAACAGAGTAGATGCTTAATTCCCACTGATTTTAACATTTTAAACATTTAAACATTTTAACTAAGCTTTTATATGCTTAGATGCCTGACTTTCTGTGACATTAATCAGATTCTATCCTCCATAAACGTGCCTAGAACTTTTTGAAAACAGAATAGTTAGGTATTTTTGACACTTCCATTTTGCTTCTTGGATAGAGTCTCTTCCCTTTAATCTGTCATGTAGTTCGCCACTGCTGATGCTACTCTGCTACAGAACTATATATAATTTTTGTGATCTACTTTGTCTCTGCCTCTATCTTTTATTTCATCATTTCTTCCTTTTCTTCCTCCCCCTTGCCGGTTACTGCTGGTTGCAGATAAATATGCCCTGGTAGGGATTATTCTAATTTCACAGAATCATAGAATCATTAAGGTTGGAAAAGACCTCAAGGGTCATCAAGTCCAACTGTCAACCCAACACCACCTAACTCACTAAACCATGTCCCTAAGCACCACATCTACACGTTTCTTGAACACCTCCAGGGATGGTGACTCCACCACTTCCCTGGGTAGCCTGTTCCAATGCCTGATCACTCTTACAGTGAAGAATTTTTTTTCTAATATCCAGCCTAAACCTACCCTGGTGCAAATTGAGGCCATTTCTTCTTGTCCTATCACTTGTTACTTTAGAGAAGAGGCCAGCACCCACCTCACTACACCCTCCTTTCAGGCAGTGATAAGGTCTCCTCTCAGCCTCCTCTTCTCTGAACTAAACAGCCGCAGCTCCCTCAGCCACTCCTCATAAGACCTGTGCTCCACACCCTTCACCAGCTTGGTTGCCCTTCTCTGGACCTGCTCCAGCACCTCAATGTCCTTCTTGTGGTGAGGGGCCCAAAACTGAACACAGGATTCAAGGTGCTGCCTCACCAGTGCCGAGTATAGGGGTGCAATCACTTCCCTAGTCCTGCTGGCCACACTATTGCTGATACAGGCCAGGATGCCATTGGCCTTCTGCTATGTTAGTTTACTTAGTCAGCACTGTCAAATTCTGTCAATTTTCTATAGATATAGTCTGGATGAAAATCTGGAAGATAATCTGGATGTAATGTACCATTGTTCAATCTGAAAGACTAAAATGTCAAAGACTATCTTGACACTCTTGTCTTCATATGAGTAGCAGATCTACCCTTTCTGCTGCATCAATCCGTTTTCCCTGCTTAGCCCACGACATTGATGGATGAAAGAATTTTAAACAGGATGGCACAACTGAGGTGGAAATTCATTCAAGGTTCCTGCTACCCGTGCTATTCAAAGGCAAGGGAGGGAAAGATAAGAAGAAGGTTTGAATTCTGCTTTCTTTTTAAATACCAGGTTAAAACCGCCTCCTTTTGCACAGGAGTAAGTTTCTCTGCAAATTCTTACTCTATACTTTGACAACTGAAGCATTTCTGGCTGCCTTGCATAAAACATCGGAGAATATTGAGAGTCTCAGACAAACAATGAGCATTATAGAGTCACTCAGGAAGTCATCAGTCCAACCTCCTGTCCAGAGCAGGTCAGCTCTGGGATCAGAGCAGGTTGCTCAGGGCTTTCTTCAATGGAGTCTTGAAATTTTCCAAGGATGGAGCCTGCCAAACCTTACTGGACAGCCCGCTCAATCACTTGACTGTTTTCATGGAGAGATATTTTTCTTTACATCTGTTACAAACCTCCCCTGTTCAAGTTTGTTCCCTTTTTCTTCTTGCTCTTCTACATATGGCTACAAAAAACCTGGCTCTGTCCTCCTGATGGCTTCTCTGATGACTCTTCAGCTGTCTCTTCTCCAGGCTGAACAAGCCCTGGTCCTTCAATGTCTTCTCACAGGGCAAGTGCTCCAGTCCCTGACCACCTTGTTGGCACTCCCCTGACCTCACATAAGTTGAAAAATGTTTCTCTTACTGGTCACAGTATCTGCATATGATCTAATGACTGTTGAGTGAAGCATAATAATCGCTTCCCTCAAACTACTAGCCATGTTTCTGTTGATACAACCCAGTCTGCTGCTGGTCTTCATCATTACTAGTTTCCCCTGCTGGCCCCTTGTTAGCTTCCCACACACAAGTATGCCCAAGACCTTTTCCACAGAGCTGCTCCTCAGCCCGTCTCTCTCCAGTCAGTAGCACTGCAGAGGGTTATTCCGTATCTGGAATAGGACTTCATATTTGCTCCTGTGGAAGTACCTAGTGGCTCATTCCTGTAGTGTGGGTAGCTGTCTTTAAATGGCTGTTCTGTCCTTGAGCATTTTGATAGCACCCTACAAGTTGCTATGATCCACAAACTTGATAAGGACAAATTCTGTCTCTTCCTCCAGGTCACTGGTAAAGCTATTAAATAGGACAGGGCCCAGGACAGATCTCTGAGAATCTCCACTCATAACCAGCTTCAAGTTAGAGTGTGACTCTTTAGGCACTGTCCTTTAAGGCCAACAGTCCAGTCAGTTTCTCACCACTCCAGTAGCCTACTCATCTAACCCGTAACATCCCAACCTGTCCAAAAGATGCCATGGGAGGCAGAATATTAAAACAGACAACATCTGCTTCTCTGCCATCATCCACAGATCTCATCATTGCTAGGTTGGTTGAGCACAATTTGACCTCAGTAAATCCTAATCACCTTCTCCACACATATTTGTCTTGAAGAATTTTGCCACAGTGTTGGTGAGTGGAACAGGGGAAAAATTACTTTAAGTTGATTACAATATATTGTTTCCCTAAAATTGCTCAACAATAATAAATTTAAAAAAATAATTCTAAAATAAAGACATTCTATCCAGAAATGGTTGAAAAAGAACAGGTTTTAAATTACAGCATGAAATGGACTGCTTTTAGTGAACAAGGCATTCTGACAAAATTACACACCATGGGAAAATTGTTGACACATTCCAGAGGGTTTTTGCTGTTAACAGAATTTGTACTATTGTCATTAAAGGCACATACTTTAATATACAAAGCAAAGCCAATGTTGGTTTTTTTCAACTTCTTATGAGACAATTTGAAACATTTCTAAGTCTTAAATGTAAGAACTGGTACACAGCAGAATGGCATATAACAAAATATACATGTATGCTAACATTTAAACCAGTTGTAAGCAAAGCTGGTCAGATGTCAAAGAGCAGGGAGTGCTGATGTGTGAATTAATTGCTTGAAAAGATATGTCAATATTTCTGGGAATAAATACCACTAGTTATCTACTTTAACATTTTCATTAGAAATGCTTGCATATTTCTTACAGAAATGGATTTGTCTGTGAAGCAGAAAATTATTTTAAGTTCTTTATTACATAGAAAATACCATGTTTAAAAATTGTCTCAAGAAATGTATCATGAACTGTTTAAATAAGTAAGCTTTCAGCACAAGGAGGTGCTGTTGAGACTCAAATCTTTGGGACACATGCAGTCACATATCAATATACAGACTGGCATATTTGCACTGAATTTCTGAGGTGAGCACTATTCCACATGTTCAAGAATGAAATCATGGCTCTGTGCAAGGGAACTTGTGCTTTGCTCTGAAGTTCATAATCTTGAAGAACAGGTAAGGGTTAGTACTACTTTGTGAACAAAGGTGTGTGTTACTGTAAGACACCTATTATCAGATTTCTCTTAAAAGTTTCCAATATTCATGACTGGCACTCAAAAAGTCTGTAGGTAATATTTCATGGACTAGTGTTAATAATCTAGCAAACACTGGTAGGGCAAGAAGCCTAAGAATTAAACAGATTAAGAATTGATTCCGTTTTATTTTTGGTAGGATTAACATTCACTGATCTATTTTCAGAGTATTCAAAAAATCCATTCATCATGGTGTAAACATAAAGCTTCCAGGCCACTCAGATTTTGTAACTATAAATATTTGAGTCAAAACATCTGTGCTTCAAATCAGCCAGCTCCTTTTAAACAGGTTGGTGACAATGATGTAATGTAATCATTATGTAAAGCAATAGATAGAGCAAACTTTCAGATCGCAGTGCCTGACAAATCTGTTCCCATATTTAGAAATACTCTGAAAAAACACATTATTTTCAGAGTGTGGTTCAGTAGATATTCAGTACTGAACAAGCGTAACTCCGATCATCTTCAGCATACTCATATACAAAGATGTTTGGTCCAACAAATACACAACAGCAGAAAAAAATAATTAAAACTGGATGAAAGAATGAAAGGATAACTGTCATAAGGCATGGGACCTCATTATGAATATAAAGTGCAAGTCTCATTCTTACAGAGGAAATATAAAAGAAAGAAAAATGAAAAGTTTTCTATAGGAAACATTGACATTGTACCTTCCCCAGACTCCTATCCCTCTCCAAAAATGGTACACCTTAGTCAGAATATGTTTCCAGTGCTGGTTAACAATTTCCCATCATGAAAAATGAAGGCAGTTACATCACAGGAGCTCTTGGCCATAGTTCTCCTTAGGAGAAGCAGCTAAGATGGGAGCATGACTTCCAGAAGAAAAAGACTTCTAGAAACAATGATTCACTGGCTTTTCAGTTTGTCCATGTTTGTTTCCTAAATGCAGTGAAGTTTTTTGGAAAACATGCATTTTTTAAAACTGTGTTTAGATAATTTAGTCACTTTTCTTTAACTGGAAAACTGTAGTTGACATTGCAAAACTGTTAACTGCCCTAGTCTTTTGATCACACCACTATGAAAAGAGTTTGAACAAGAGAATCTTTACATCTGCTAGTTTAATAAATGAAGGCCACTTATGCCTTTCTACCCAAGAAGGCAGTGAGTATTTTTGTTTTAAAATGGCAAGAAATAAGCTAGTGGAATCTCTCTTCCACTTGTCCGCTGGCACTCTGTCCTGACCTTGCTCTGTCTGGCAGAAAATATGCAGATACATGCAAACATACAGTTCAGAAAACCATAACTGAACACACCAGGATTCACAGCGAGAGCCCACTTGCAGAGAATGAGCTCTTCGCTTCTCAGTAAACTCCTCACAGGAATTTCCAGCTGAAGAAGGCAATCTGTTTTATACAACAGAAATTACATGAAAGGGTGGAAACACTGCTCCAGATCAGCATCTTTAGCATTTATGTAGTCAAATTATTTCTGACAGTCAAATTACTGGAAAACAAATCTATCTTCAAAACACCTCCCTGAGGTCAAGACATATTGTTGCCTTTCAGTGAGAGACAGATGTGTTATGTGTCATATCCGACATCATTCATTGAGTCATGGGCAAATCCAGAACATTCTCTAAGAGATGTGAGAATGACTGAAAAGAGAAAGACAGTGTTTGTCCCTGCACTCACTCTAGTAGGTCTTGCTTCCTCTTCACAGGTGAGGGCAAATTAGAATTTCTCCCTCCTATCTCTCTTCTCTCATGCAGCTCAGTTGTTAATTATAGGTTAGACCTCCTAGGATCATCTTATCTAGAACGTTCTTGTTCTTAGCAAAACTTGACCTTTCAAAACAAAAGTCCATGGGGGGACTTTTGGATGACACATTAACAAATTTTATTACTAAATCATTCATGGCTTTGTTTTATTGTTTCTGAACCTGTGCCTAAAACTGCAATAATGTATTTGACACTACTAGAAAATATGGGGTTTTTTCTATATCTTTTTATTTTTATATCTTTTACTGAAGTATTTTCATAATCTTCTACCTTTTTGTAGAAAATTTTGACGATTCCAATGATTTGGAGGACTAACACTAAAACGGTTTGCTGATTTTTGCAGTTTAATGACAGAGGAGAAAAGCGGTGACATGGGGCTGGCCAGGTGAAACCCTTATGCATTCACCTGATTCTATTGTGTGGGATTTTCAGAACTACAAGAGAATATTTTCAGTGTTGATCCTGCGGAAACCCTGAAAAAGACAGTCAGTAGGACCTTCTCACAGTCAGTGCAAGCAGGGATTGTTGTATGTTATGTTATGTTATGTTATGTTATGTTATGTTATGTTATGTTATGTTATGTTATGTTATGTTATGTTATGTTATGTTATGTTATGTTATGTTATGTTATGTTATGTTATGTTATGTTATGATGAAAGACTCTAGCCCCTCTTTTCCCCCACCTCACCCTTCTCAGAGTAAGGCAGACATTGCAGTCTTTCCGTGGAGGCCTTCAAATCAAGGCTCTCACATCCTGCAGTGACTCCAGAGGCATCTGGAAAGGGGTGGACACAGGATCAGGATCTAAAGGAATTTTAAAACATTGTCTCAGGTTTGCCATTATGAAGTTGCTAATACCATTAGATTCTACAAGGAAAACATGCATCTGGAAACCAAACTATGTTACAAAGACCCAAATCTCATCATTATTCACTTGCATATTACCTCACTCAGTAGATTCACTCTCACACTAACGCAGCTAAACACTGTAACAATATTAATAATAGCAGTTTAATGATAACAGGAGTGCACTGACATAAAACTAATTGTCTGTCATGGGAAGGAATGAGCAATACTGTGATATGGTTCAATACTGACAAAAATGAAAATGTCACAGAATCAGATTCTTGTTTTGCCTGACTTCATACTTCCAGAAATAACAGACTAATGGAGCAGCTGCTCAACTACTAAAGCTCGAACATTATCTTTTTTAAAAATTAAATCAATGTCATGATTTTAATATGTAAAAATAGGCAAAATGATATAAATATGCTTTAACTGTGAAAAAATATTCTAAGAGCATTTACATCTCATTCCTGTGAGATGTGTATTGGATGAATTCACTTGAATAAGGTTATGACAATTCTCAAGTGCTTGCAGGCAGAACACAAAGACAGCCTGGTTTGGAAAATAAATTTCTTTTTAATTTAATGTATCCCTTCAATCATTATATTTCTCACACAGGCTAGAGAAGACAGTCATAAACATGAATTACGTACAGACGTTTAAAAATGTCTTTTTTTCTACAAAGAGTTAAATAACAATGTCTATTTCTTCGCTGAAGATGTAAAGTGGAATTTTGAGCAGAAAGCATGTTTCAAGATCTAATGAGATTTTGAGGAATAGAAGCATCTAAAGCCAATTACTTTGCTTTTAATGACTGTTTGTTAAAAGGAGCTAAAAAGGCTAGGCATGGCTGGGACCAGTAAAAGGAGGAAATTAGGAACATACATCTCCATAGTCAGCTTCCTAAAACAGCTCACTTAGTTATTTTAGATCAAAAAGCTTAGAAGCAAAACAGGGTGTTTCAGTTCCAAAAAGCATACTTTTGATTACATGGCAGAAGCCTTTCAATTAGCTGTTAGAGGATTTGGCAGCTCTAGATCAATAAGCTGACCCTAGGATTTCTTCTTTTTTTTATTGCTACAGACTATCAGGAAAGCGAAAAAATAGCATCCAAAGGGAGAAAAAGTACAGTGACATAAAGCATCTGCACAGTATAAACTGAAAAATGGTGACCAGCATTTTTCAATACCTTTCACTAGATCGTCTTCCTTGACCTTTCTCCAACTTATTACATTGCTTTGAAACAAACAAAAACATTTCTGTGGTAAGTCAAAAGCGGGGCCTTTTTCAGCTGTTTTCCTGGATCTTCTGGCTGTGGTCATCTTCTAATTGTAAATTTTTCACTATGTGTACATTACAGCTTTTTTCTCTTCTCTTTTTCTTCTTTAAACCAGAAGGAAACTGCACAGAAATAAAAGCTTAGCAGTCACCTAGGACATACAGATCTTAGAGACTGCACCATTATCTCTCCTCAGCTGCTCCTTTTCTGTCAGTAGAGACAATTCCAAACAAGCTTGGAGGCTTTCCTGTGTGTCCAACAGCCTTAAAAGCAAAATTAATTCAACGGTATGAAATTAAACAACAACATCCAAAAAAGAAAATGTAACTTTACTGCATTTTTTTCATCACTTCAGCTCCTTCTGGACTATATCTAAATGAATCAAATTCTGCGAAAGGTTTCTGCGTTCTCCTTCTAGATCATGCCCAAGACTAATAATTCATAATATAGACAGCTAGGAAACCAAGTTCAGAAATCTATGTGAGGTGCCTGTGAAAGAGCCACTAGAAAGTGATAGACATGAAAGTTAAAAAAAGTAACACAGCACACGACTCTGCATAAAATCTAAGCTGTGTATCAGGAGGCCCTCTTTTCCCCATGTCACATGGAATGTACCAAATAACAGGAGAGTGAACTGGTGTGATGGATGGTAAGGTAGTGGTATGGCAATGCAATGTGAGCACAGGAACCCGTGAAACCTGTCGTTCCACAGAAGCAAAGACAGGATGAGAGAAGGGACATCAATGCTAACAGAGACTACATGCCTTGGGGGCTTGGATGGAGATGGTCAGGGAGGAGACACAGCCCAGGAAGGAGGTTACTACAATGACAAGGCTGTGCGACTGTCCAAAATCTACACACTGAAGGCCACAAGGGAAGCTACTGCATGAGGGCAGGAATTCCTGACAGGCAAAGAGCAGTAGGAAGTTTCCTCTCCTGAAACTCCACTCTAAGCAACATAGCTTTTATTCTGGCCGGGCAAAAATACAGACTTCCTGATTTGAAGCCAGGACATCCAACAGAATGGGAAGAAGAACCAAGACACCCCTTGATCTTGAATGGTGGACAAGCCTCTGACAAAAAGCTGTTCAGCCTTTGGATATGAAAATTCCAATAACTGAAGAAGCAAACATACACTAGATTTTAAAATTTTTTTGCTTATGACTCAAAGCTGTGTCCAGTTGTGTGTCATCTACATTAAGTCCCAAGCTCACCCTTTCATGACTATCCAGTATACATCCCTGATGCAGAAAGACAGGGACACAATCTGGGGCCCTCCTTCGTAAGCGTATGCTGAAAAGACATAAGAGAACTGATGCATTATTTGCTTGTACAGCACAGGCAGGACTCAAACCAACCTTTGAACTGCCATATCAGCAAATAGAGAAACTCCTGAACCCAAGCCTGCACTGTCTCTGTGGAGCACCATGCCCCATAAAAACTGCAACATCCATCAGCAGGCAAATGGGAATCTTTATGCTCATACTGGCTCATCTGTGCTTTGCAGCCTCCAAGTAAAATTATTAGCATTGCTCCCAGGGGAGGAGAGAAAGATAAATACAATAGCTCATTTCTGTCTTGGGCCAGGAATTTCAAACAGGCAATAGGGATTATTTCCTTTTTAATGCACATTTTCAAGTTTGAAGAGAGGCACGGGAGAATATGTATTAGGGCCAAAGAAGATTTCTTTCTTGAGCTTTAGTGAGGACAGTGTTATTCAGCTGCCACTGACAGGTTCTACTTCCCAAAAAAAATAAAAGAAAAAAAAATCTCATTATAGCATGCCAACATAGTGGTTTGCCATATCCTAGATTTCACAGCCTAAAATTGCAAGCAAACTTGCCAAAAAAAAAAAATCAGTGAGCATGAGACAAAAGGCAAAGTAAACCAGAAGACAGAACACTGTCAGAAAAATCACATAAAAGCAATGAATTGTACCATGGGACTTAAGCATCATAGAGACCCATGAAATGAAAAAGTTCCATTGATTTTCTCTCAGCTCCATGAGTGGGCTCCTTTATCAAATGCCTTTGAAAGTAAGACCTCCTGCTGGTTTTCCTATATTAAACTGGGAGAAAAACACATTCCATTGTCAGGGTTGCTGCAAGGATGTAATCAGAGGTTTGGCATGCTAGCTTACAGAAACTGAGGTACTTGGAAAAAAATCCCCGTACTTATAGTTGCCATTTTTCTTTTCTAATAGAAGGTTGAATATAATCACTTTAAAACTCAGTGACATCAGGGGTAGATAACGTTAAAACAAATGACCTTTCTTCCAACTATACATTTTTCTCATTGTAATAAAGTGATAATTGCCTGGAGATTGCTTATTGTAAAGGCAAGCTCTTGTCACTTACAAATTCCCTCTTTAGGTCACTCTCCTGACAAGAATCATTTACAATATGAACAATGAACCTGAGACACATTTCTATTCATTTATACTGAAAATATGAGAGTAGCAGAAGGAATAACATTGGGGGAGGTAACTTCCATAGGCATCAGGTATTTTGGGAAGCTACTGCATTATCTAAATAAATAGCTGCCATCATCCGTCTCAGCTCAAGAGCCAAAACACTGTGTAATCAGTATGAGAAAGAAAATAATCTGATTCACTAGCTGATTAAGATCCACCGGTCCAGAGGGGACAAACCATAGGGTACCTGGTCCTGAAAACCATGGTTTTTTTTGTTTTCAGTATTAACTCATCTTTGGGAATAAGTATAGAATTAACACATCACATGTGGATTTCCATGAACTCCATACATGGGCTGACATGGGCTTACTGTGTAGGCAGAATAAATGAGATGGAACAAAAATTATGAACAGTATTTTCCATATGCAAAATGCAAACACAGTATGTTTACTTATAATAATGTTCTTTTTGTGTAAGGGGGAAGCACAGGAAAGGAGAGAGAGAGTGACAGCACATGCACAAGATGCTAAAGCTTTTCCTTAAGATGGTATATCTGGTGTGAACAAAAAATTGCAGCTGCATCCAGCAGCCATCTAAAAAACTGCAGGTGCAGTATTAAAATAATTTGAAATATATACATATATAGACTGCTACACAGAACAGATTCTTTGGCCTAGAAGGAAAACTGTTCAACATGAACAAAGCTAGGCAACGACAAGCTGACATGAGCTGGATGATACTTATTTGGCTATTACTTATTTGCCAGCTTAATCAGGAGGCTTCACTTGCTCTTGTACAGTCTTCCATACACAGAGATAGAGAAGATGTGAAGTGAGGCAACTGTGTGCGTGGTTTGGGTCCCAGAGGCAGGCTGGCCCAAACTGCAGGCAGCCTCGGGGTTGCTCTCCCTACACCTACCTGTTGCAGTCCTGGGGGGCTGTACAACGAGTAGGGGCTGCAAGACAGCAGCGAGCACCAAGTCCGAACGGAGAAGTCAGAGTGAGGCAGATCCACACCACTGGGCAATTCCTGCTTCCTAAGCAGAACGCTCAGGAGGCTACTTTTGCCTACTGCACAAAAGTTTTGAGCCACTGTCATGGGCTGGCTGAAGGGCAGCCATAAGAGCAGCCTCACTAGACAGGATGAAAACTCCTGCCCCAATACTTTGCAGACTAAACTCATCTATATTATAATCAGTGTTCTGGAAGACACTTTCACACATGTGAGAAGAAACGCTAATCTTTTCCCCCATTCCCTTCATTCCTAGTTAACATAACTATTGCCATTAACACTATCAGATACCTGTAACTGCAGTTCTCTATGGAAAATATGGATACTGTTCTTCCATCGGTCTGCTCTAGTAATAGCACAGAAATTCAGGTTTCAAGTGACTTTATTTGAACAGACCTTAGCAAGTAGTGCAGCTTTAAACCATGTTTTATTGGCATCTGCCTTTAGAAGTTGTCAGCACCTCATTTTGTTTAATTAAGTCTACTTAAAGTAGTTTGATGGCAATGCAGACTGATGAGCATATAGAAAAAAAAAGATAAACAAAAATAAGAGAGATGTGAAAACATAGTGCATATTTCAATAAAAAAGAGTAAAGATATAATATAACAACAATGTTCAGGGGAAAAAGATGCTGAAAAGGAACAGAAAGGGAAAAAATCATAGCGGCTTAGAGAAGAACAAAATGTATGAGGAAAATTCCTCTCAAAACATTTAATAGCTATTATTATCGTCATCATCACTATTATTATTATTATTATTATTATTATTTCTTCTTTTAAATGCAGCTATCTAAGATGAATAGGGACCTTCACTGTATTCCTGCTTTTTCCTGACTCCTGTTCTGAGCTTCTCTAACAGTAGGTAGAATGATAGCCTTAACTACAATTAAATATGTATTTCCTTCTTCATCTTCACTTTTCAGAAACCATTTATATTAGAGAACTGGAAGCAAGCATCACAAGGCTAGTTACGCTGATGGTATATTAGCCAGATATTTGCCTGTGCAAAAGGAAGCCCATGTCCTCTTTAGAGCAATTGTTTGTTCTACCAGTAGCTAACAGATAGCTGTGCTATGCATTTTTTCGGTATTTTTATGAAACTGAAAAAATGTTTCCATCACATAGTTCTGATATTTCAGTATTCTCCCAGTACTGAATAAAAGAGTATTAAAAAATAAATAAACTTGTGAAACAGGAAGTTTTTTAAAAAAATCTATATTAAGATATTACTATGCTTTATACTTAGTCAATTTGAGATTGAACGGCAATGCCTGTGTTATTGTCCTCTCTGGAAAGAGCTCTTGTTCAAGTTTTTTTGTGTTCTTTATTACTTCTATTGGCAAAACTTCCCAAAACTGAATTTGTCATTATGCATCAGGATTAAAGAATTCCGACAATGCACCACTTTGATTCAACAAGACAAAAGAGCATACTGTGGGAAACACAGTTAATAGCTCATCTGATTTTGAAAAAAAGTAGGAGATAAAGTGCAACAAGCATGTTGTGCTATCATATGTGAAGTAAATACAGATTAATGTAGAAGCACAATAATTTGATTTTTTTTTACTGAAAACAAACATATTTTGTTTCACTCTTTCCAAAGAAAACTTAAAATTCAAGCAAAACCTACACATTTCTGAGTTTGCAAAAATAAGAGGTGAAGCACGAGGAGGGTGATCCTTGTAAATACTCCAAACACCACATTGTCCTTATTCAAATGTTTCCTTAAAATTTCCACCAAAATAAGTACAAAAGCAATCAAGATAGATTAAGCTACCAAACTGTTGAGGGTACTAATACTACCTTATTCTTTCCTCCTGTTCTATCCAGCAGTTTATTTTAGTTTTCAGTTTCTTCTCTATACAGTCTATATATATATATATAGGTATAGACTGTTAAGTATCTCTCCTGTTGTAAGTTCATATGAACCAATAGAAAATGCAGAACACATATGGCTACCTCAGATAAATGAAGACAACTATTGAACTTTGGTTCAATTTAGCAAATCCATTCCCCAGTACTTTAAGGTCCTGGACATCCCTGAGGTTTCAGCAAAGGGGGCAGCTGTATTACGTGCACCTCAAGGTTTCAGCCTACAAGTGTTTCCCTAGTAAAATCAATAACTAATTTATCTAGAAAAAAAAATCTTCATGATTTTTTAAGTGTTCAACAGGAAGAAATCATGTCCAATGCAGAAGTTATTTTTTCACTCCCCTACAATTACTTAACCAAATCTAGTCATCTTAGGTTGTCTATCAATCTACTAGACAGTGTTTGCTGTGATGATGGTATGAATTCCAGGGGTTGCCAAGAGCTGCTGTGCCCCTGTTCTTAATGTTTCCACACAAATGGTGAGATACTGCACTGTACCTGGAAAGTATATGGGGCAGTACACAAGGCCCCCATTTCCAAACACATGGACTAAAAGAACATGTGTGAAAAAAAATTAGTTGGAAGTATCAGCTAGGGAGATCAAGTCTTAGGTGATGAAGGTGGTATGACTATGGCATAAGTGGCAATAGCAACCAATTGGAGGGAGGCAATAACAACACTGAAATGTATTTGAATGTGTAAAACAGTCCTGTTGCATGATTACCTATAGCAATAGGCCATGAAGGGAGTTGCCTGATCTGCAAAACCTTGTTGTGCTTCTTAAATGATGAGAAGAAATACTGGGGTCTGAAAAGAAAGACAGAGACTGAAATACTACGCTTCTGGTATGTAACAAGTTATTTCTCCTCTGTGGTGAGCTAAAGCAGGGTTCTACTTCCTCTTTCCAGTATGAAAGAATACATGGACTTTTTGAGTTACCCACAAAGTTCAGACTTCTCAAAAAAAAGTCTGTCTTTTGTCCCCAGAGCCATAGATCAGCTCATTCAAAAACAAAGACCACAGCCTGACAGAAATTCTCCTGATACTGAATATTGGGGACACTGTATGAGCTCTAGACACCAGACCAACATCTCACTCTTAAAATTCTAGATTTGAACCAGAACTCAAATATTGAGCCCAACTGAAAACAGAATGAAATGATTTATTTGAGATCTTTTTAAAAGTAAACTAAATATAATAAACAATAATTACACAAACCAGCACATTCCTTTCCTTGAGAAAAGGCACAGGAGGTGGAGAGGGGAGAAATTTCACACAGGAACATAAATAGTGGCTCTGGAAAATGTCATGGTACAGGTGGTATAAATGTAAATGAACACATGGTACTCTGGAACAGGAACTTGATGTTGGGGTTTTTTTCTTTTCTTTCTTTTTTTTTTTAAATCTATATGGATTTATTTTGAATACTGTGACTGCTGTCTGTGAAATTACAAAGTTATGGATCACTGGAGGGACACTCCACGGCTAACAGTTTCACCCAGGTGACTCAATATCTCTGAGGTTTTCAGCAAGCTTAGAAGAGACCCTGTCGATTCCCATATTTCTCTTTCTGTCACCTCTCATGCTTAACTGCATGTTCCCTGTTCTCCTCATCAGTCCCTCAGTCCCTGACAGAGCTACACACTCCTAACTCCACACACATCACCTCTTTATCCCTGCCTGTGCCCATTTGTGGTCGGTTGGCCCTTGGCTGGGGGCCAAACCACACACACCCGCTCACACAGTCCCTGCCCCCACCCAATGATAGGGGAGAGAATTAAAGAGGTAAATGGCAAAGAGGACTCGTGGGTTGAGATAAGGACAATTTAATTACTAAGCTACAATAATATTAGAAATAATACTGTATACAAAGATGCAATGTGATACACAGTGATACTGCCCCTCCCCCACCTGATGACCAAAGGCCCAGCCCACTCCCAGCCAATGGCCCCGAAGGAGGGAGAGAATAGGTGATACACAATTATGCTGACCCCCCCGAAAAAGGCTCGGCCTGTTGACAATGATACTGCCCCCCCCTGAAAAGGCTCGGCCTGTTGCCAGCTAATAATCCCCAGAAACCGCACAGACGATTCCCCCAGAAAGGGGGGGGAAAGGGGGGAAAGGGGGTGCACCGCTCCCGGAGGCACTCACGGAATGGAGATAACAGCCCAAGCGTCCCAGCCCGAGAGCTGACCGAAGCAGGGAAAAAAAACCAGCTAACGATCCTCCTGGAGAGGGAGAATGCCAAAACTCACGGAACGGAGATAAACGAGTGTCCCGGGCCGAGAGCTAACGGCGGCCGTGGGGGGAGGGGGGAGGAAAGGCCTTGGGAGAGCGAACGCAGGGCTCCAGAGCGAGACGAATCCAGAAGTGCAAAAACAGCACTCCTAGAAGAGTCTTCTCCTATATACTGGGTATGACGTGCATGGGATGGAATAATTGGTCAGTCTGCTTCTCAATCTTGACTTAAAAGCAAATCCCAAGCTAGAAGCCGGGCTCTCTCTCTCTGTCTATTGAGAGGAGAGAGGCTGAATGTATCTCGTCCTTGAGAACAAATAGCCACATCCTAGCAATAACTATAAACGTTCTTCTCTTATCAATTCTCTCCTGAGCAGGAATCCAAAACATAGCTTTTTGATAGCTATTTATGAAGAGAAGGGAAAAGGAAAAAAAATTTAACTCTGCTCTGCTTAACCCACGACACCATTCTGAAACCTCTGTAAACTGTTATTCCCTGCTCAGAAAGAAAGCAACACTCTGCTACTCTTTCCCCAGATGGTCCACTCTTCCTCAGTCATGTTCTTAACTTACACTCCAAGACTTATACTACAAGTAAAAGATGATCTATCAATATGATGAAAAATAGTAAGATTGATCGCTCTTTACTACTGTCTTTCTGAATCTTGAGTTTTATGGGGAGCAGTCTCTCTACCTATGGTCTCAATTTACGTTTCAATTTCCTATGGAGATACTCCAGCTATCTCAAATCACACTGCTTCAGGTACCAAGAGCGCTGTAGCCCTCTTACAATCCTAGGAATGTGAGTCAATTCTGAAAAAGTGTATATGCAGCTATGTTACTTCGAAGTTAACTTTTTTTTAGAGCTTTACCTTCCATATTTTAATTTCTTACTTGCAGGAAAAGGTAATTATCTGCTGTGCACTACAAATTTAACTATTTTCCAGATACCTTTTTGGGTGGAGCCCATCAATTAATTGTACTTTGATTTCCATTGTCGGAAGTGTAAACTGTTCTCATCGAGTAACTTACAAATGCACAATCAAGGTAATGTTCACTCATGTCATGATATTTTACTTGTAGCAGCCTATAAAGATCTTCAATCACTTTTAAATTTGTTTAGCATAATCAAAATATAAAACACTATGCATGGTTTTTAAGCAACTTTAAATGGTTCAATTTTATACTACTTGTTCAATTTTCATAATTACCACACATCTGTCCACTCCATTTTATGGATCAAGCCCACAGAGCTTGCATTCATTAGTACGCCGGGGTCGTTTACATGCCTCATGCGCAAAAAGCCTTTTGAGAAGTGAGATGAAAATAATTATTTACCTCATCAGCTCTCTCACACATCTGTAGATTCCTTGCTGAAACTCTAGAAACTCCGGTGTGATTTTTTTTTCCCTAAAATTCCCTCAGCACACACTGAAATCAGGTTTACTAGCCATTCGTGGAGCTGGTGATTCATAATGATTTGATTCAAAACAAAAAAAAATAGAATAAATGTGCAAGCACACACACACAAGGTGGTAAAACGACAAAGCATTTTGAAAATAATTTTTAAAAATGAAAACACTGAAGTAAGTTCCTGTTCTGCTGCAGGTTGTCCTTAATGCACAATGATTTAATCTTGGAATGAATTTAACAACTGTTCTTTCTTACGCTCGTAAAATTATGGTTCACATCTCTCTCACAATTCTTTCTTGATAAGACTAAATAAGCCAACTGAATAGCTCCATCTTCCAAATTATTAGCAGAACAGTTACCACTTTAAAAAAATATAAAAAAATGTCCTTGGGTTACAAACTCTTTTTTCTACTTGCATCAATTTTGAGCAGATACCATACCACACCACATGCATTTGTTATTTTTTCAAGGATGATGCATGTTACACATGGATTGCAGCAAAAATCAGAAATAATTAGTGGAGGGATGGAAGCTGTCAGTATGATTGCACTTCTTAAATGCTTCCGTTGAGTTTATTTAGTTTGTTTCTATGCTAAGGACAAGTCAAAAACAAATCCACATCAGTGATGTAGCGAATTCAGAAATTTCAAGACCCACAGGAAAAGTCCACTGGCTTGACCTCACAACATGCTTCATTTCATCATCTAAACAATGAGGGATACTATTTAGCCATTAAAGACTGTACAATTAAACACACTCCAAAGAACTTTTGCTCTGGTATTTTTAAATGTATTGTAGGTATTTTCAAATGTATTGCATGTATTTTCAAACGTGTCATACACCTCCCAGCTGAAGTGAACTCAACAGAAACTGCAGCCATTAGCTCACCTGAGAGGTGCACCTCTGCCATTAACACTATTAAAAAAATCTACTCTAAGAAGCCTTTGCACTGTCAGAGCACTGGAAAACAGCATGAGTGTAGGTACACATATACATTTGTTGCCTGTAGTACCCAAAGTCAAGACCTTCAATGATAAAGACAGTCAACTCAGGACAAAGAGAAAGAGAGGACAAATTTCAAAAGCAACACATTAAAAGAAAAATCATTTTCAAAGCTTCAGAGAAACAAGCCCAGGAAGGGCAAAGAAAGGGGAAAAATATAATTACTTAAAACCAGTTTGCTCCCTAAGTGCTGGAAAAAATGAAGAGCTTCAATTTTTTTAGATTATCTAGGATGAGTTTCTATCAGACTAGCTATTGGTTTCCACCAGCCACATTTTCTTAGAGTGAAGTATGCTCTTTAGCTCCCTACTGCATTTGCCAGTGTCCTGCATACTGCAGTGCACCATATGCTGGTTTCAGCATTTCCACTCTTCACTTCTGGGCTGAGCTAGCTTACTTCTGTTTGTTTCACACCTTTTCTGATTCAGACACAGTGCAATCCAAACCTGACAAGACATCAAGAGATGGTGAAGCCACAACTTGTTTTGATAGCTTGTTTTGGAAGTTAATCACTTATGGGGTTTTTTTTATTTCCTTAATTTTTAGATTTCCTTTTGTTTGGCTTCGGCTTCACTCATTCAGTTCTTGTTTTGCCTTTGCCCATGGGACTAAAGAGGCTTTCTTTTGCCACTACTTCTCCTCTTTACTTCACAGTCTCTAAGTGTAGAAAAAATGTTTTTAATATTCTTTTGAAAAAAATACCTCAGGAAAGCTAAGATAGGCTTTTCAAGGGACATTTATTTAAGCTAACAACACTCTGTGCTTGCAGTAAGCCACTGACAAATAGTTCTTATTAGTCTACCAGTCATAATACTGTTTCATTTCTGCATCACAGAAAATTCTGCATGCATTTGGTTCTCTAAACAATGAGAATTATTATTATTGCTTCCTACTTACAGAGAACACGAGAAAAAGAAGTAAATGCTTCACAGACAAAACTCACAAATACCAAAGCTGTATGGTTACTTTTTCATTTTTTTTCTTGTTTTCCCTTTTAACCATTTCCAACCAATGCTTTCCATTCTTTTAACTGTTTCCAGCAAGGATCATCCTGCTTAAAGCCAAATGTTCAAAAGAAGTTTTGAAGTTCTTTTCACAGGAACACCCCAGGCTGGTAAGGGACCACAGAAACACCAGACACAGTCTGGAGATACAGGCTGAAAGAATCCAGGGTAGCAAGGGCCAAGGCCAATACCAACCAAACCCTAGTCTGAGGCAGTCTAGGGCCCACACTAGTTATCCTTCTGCATTGCATCAGTGAAAAACAGTGAAATTGAGGGCAAAGCTAGCCACATGACTTGGGCCTATAATAAAGAAAATTACAAAAACTGAAAAGTCCTTGACTGCTACAATAGAAACTCAATTTGTGACGTGAGCTGCTTGCTGAGGCAGACCACCGCACTTCATCACACAGGTGGTTTTAATCCATTAACTTCTCCAGCCTTGCAGTCCTCCAGCTGGCTGAATCTCACCCCGTCCCTACCCATCTCCCAGCCTGTTCTGTCCCTCGCAGGAACTCACTTTTCAGCTCTCTGTGTCCCTGCTCCACCTCTCACTTGCTGCTGGTTTTGGGCTGGGCACCACACCTTTCCTAAGCAGCCACAATAATGGGCACATAGAGGTACACATGCACACACTGATGCAGACTTTTTAGCAGCAGATGGTACACTCCTCCAAGCTTTTTTTTTCCTCCCACACTACTCACTTAATCCAAGATGACAGCATCTTGTCATGGCCACTCTCTGTTAGCCCAGCGTTTTTTTCCTCCTGTGCCACTTCCAGCAGTGATTCACAAGACGACAAATTATTCTGACATTACTTATATTTGTTTATGAAATGGCCAACAGATGGGTAATGGTCTTCCAAAATAATAGTTACCTCTGGGCACACATATTGACAAAGTACCATGAAATGCTTTTGTTTATACCCTGTGCTCTTCTTTGGGACACATGGAAAGTGCCTTAAATGATTTCTGAAAGTCTTTTTGACTTAACTGCTGTTTCTCAGTGGAGTGAGTTTTCCACAGTGCTGTAGACCTTACCCTCCATGGTCCCCCAGTCAAACCCAGGAAGCCAGGATTCAGTATTTCTGCTACTCTATTTTCCTCTCAGAAACAGTCAGAAAATACAATTTCTTTCAGGACTTAAAAAAAGTGATGAAAAGGCTTGTATTACTCTAACTGTAAGATATATTGGCATAGCCAAAGATAGTAATGAAAGACAGAAAAAAGAGGATTGATTCGTAAGTCAATGGGCTAAAATGTAATATATTTGGAAATGACCTTTGAAAGACCAACAACATGAAGAGCTATGTACTTCCACTCATCACACACTTTTTCAGATTTTTGTTTTGTTTTGTTTTCTAAACATAGTTTATATCTTGTGGTCTCCTTTATTCCTATATGCCTCTTTTACACATTAGCACTTTGTCTCTATGTCAACCCAAAAGGAATAGAAAGGTGAGTTCATTCTGAAATGACAAAAAATATTCTAGTTTTGCTTTATGGTTCGCCCTTAAGTTAGAATAAAATGCAAATAAGCTTCTTACTTTTTTTAAAAATTTTCTAGAGTCGCCTATTTTGAGAAACCATATGTCTCTCTAAGGCTTTTTCAGACATATGCAAGACTGATTTAGGGCTGAATAGAAACCTCCCTGGGCAAAATATAAGGATTAAACAAGAAATATTAACTCAACTTTAATCATGGTAGTCTGAATGTTACTAGAGTCATTCAGCATTTTATGTAAAACTCATCATTAAAATATCAATGAAGTTTATGTCTTAGCTCACAAGAAACTCACAAGGCAGCGTAGCTCTCAAAGGTAGATTTTGGGTGTCATTTTTAGAGGGGTAATGGGTTTCAGCTCATTTCTGATGTAATTAACTCAGTTTAGAGGAAGAAAACCTTATCACAACTCTATCCAATTCACATGTTGCAAGTTCCTTTAATCATTTTTTTATATTAGTTATTTTATTTTGAAATTGAATAACTAATAGTTTTCTTCAATCTATAACAAATTCAGTAGCAGCTCTGAATGAATCACTTACTCTTGATGCTGTTATGCCTTTTTTTTCTGTCAGTATCACCTTTGTTGACTCCACAAAATCTCAGGGAACAAGCATGGTTTTCCTGATAGTTATAAGTTCCAAAACACCAAATAAGAAGCTTGCATCTTTATAATATATATTGAAACAACAGGTTGGAAACCAGTAAAACAGTTGCTAAATACTCTTTGTGAGGTATTTTAAAACTTTTAAATTTCTCTTTTTAAAAAGAAGCACATAAAAATACAGCACAGCAAGACTCATTTGTACCCTCCAGCAGTCTCTGAATCAAGATGTTTTCTCAGTGTATTGAACTTGCAAGTTCCTGCAAGGCAATAACTGACACATCTGACTGCATAGCTCCCTGTTCTTCCTTCCTGATCTCTCATTATGATTTGTGTGTGTGTGTGTGTTTTAACAATTTGGGGTTCATTTCTTTAGAGAGTGTCAGTAAACACGCCATTGAAAGAGACCAATCTGTAGATCCAGACAACCCTAGCAATGATCAGAACCTTGCTGTAAAAGACTCAATCACAATCTTAGAAGACACATAATTCTTTAACAATTCCATGAAAGTGCTAGGTATGGTCAGCTCATTGTGTTAAAGACCAGTTCTCTGCTCTTCAATATACATGTACTGCAGAACTCAAAGACTGGATGACAGACCAACAAGAAAGAAAAGGACAGTCATGTGAAAAATACTTTTTAAATATTTCAGTTAAAGACATCATATAAACTAGAATCTGAAACATATAAAGCCCAGTTCTGGACCTGAAAGAATATATTTGATGTTGTGTTTGTTAAGAGTAGTTTAAATTCAGTAGTGGTCTGCAGATTTCTGAAAGGGATAAGGGACTCATTGGGACAGTATTTGACTCACCACTGGGTGTCTAAAGGTCCCAGACTATAACAATCACATTGCAGTGTACAATAATAACTTCCAGATATTGTAATAAATACACTCCCAGAGAGCATAAAATAATAACAATAAAAAAGATTGAGCATCTTTTACAATATCATTGCAGAAAAAGACAGGAATATAATGCACTGTACATAATTACTATACTGGAATGCCATATTAATTACCATGCTGTACACTGAAAGATAACTTTCCAAAGGACTCTTATCTGCATTCTGCCATTTTTGAGTCACTGGCAGTACTATTTACAGTCCATTTGTGTGAAAAAATGACAGATTCTGCACATTTGGTGCTCTTTTTGTGATGTTTGCTACATTCAGCAGAATGCAAGATTTCAGACTTAAAATACGTTTCCTAGCTCATCCCGCTGTACAAATCAATGTATTAAGCCAGCTGGGTAGACACAGAGAAAATGGGCTTATTCTAAGATATATATTAAAAAAAAAAAAAAACAGCATGTTTTCTCATATAAATAATGGTGAATTAAAATTTATATAGTGGGTTACTCACCAAAGCATAACCCATATTCTGTGTGTTCCAAAGGTAGGGAGAAAGTAGGCAGGAAAACCATACTACAGAGAACAGAAAGTTTATTTATTCACAAGAGATCAATAAATTTTCAGCTTAAAAAGAGAAAGATACTGTTTAAATAAGAAATTAATCTATTAAGCCAATAAGCCACACAGTCTTCATAAAGGTGGAAAGGATCACCATTTTAGAGAAAGCAAATTATAACTTCAAATTATACCATATAGCTCTGACTGCAAGAGGCTAATTTAAGGAGTGTATATTTTTTTGTAGGGCTATTGCAGCAGGGTCCTTGATGAAAAAGAGTGGGGACCAACATTCATTTCTGGAGCTGCTTTTTTGGTCACATTTCACAGTTCTCAGTTAATTTTTATTCTTTTGAAATATTCTCAGAAGATAATGAGAATACCTCCTGTACACATAGAATTTATCTATCCCTTATTGTCTTTCTGGCTCATCTTTCTCCAAGGATTCTCAAGAAAAAACATCTAAAACATAGCAAAAAGAAATTAGAGCATGGGGTAGAAGAACATGCTGTATACTATGTGTAGAAAGGAGAGGAAATTGTGATTCACTATCAAATATCATAATGGATAGGAGAACCAATTCATAAATTCAAGGTAAGCTTGTTTCCTTATGCATCATAAAGACACATTACTTTTTAAAGCATGGATTTATTATCTTTGGTATCAGATAACCAACCTTGCCAAAGAAAAATGTAACATTCTCTGAAGGATACTTGATAGCAGTAGACCATGGTATTACCGCTACTGCTAATAAACCTAGTAATAATAACAGCAGAATATTAACAAAAAGGGAAAACACATCCTGAAAATCTTATACCTCATCAAACAGCATCAATAAAGAGATCAAGTTAAACTACAGCACAGACAGAAAGACACCTGTGATTAGCCCACAATGCATCTTTAGTAATAGACAAAAGAAAGGCATGGCAAGTGAGTTGTCCTAATATTTTTGTCTTCGTATGCCAAAACCATTTATGGGCAAGGTAACTTTCCTTTTAAATGAATAACTAAGCTTTACGATTTATTTTGACAATTGCTGAGACACTCTGGCCGAAACTGAAAAAGCAGTCAGAACTGACCATTTGATAATCTTTTACAAGAGGTTCTTTTGCACTGTGCAGAGAGGCTCCGAGGAAAAAGGAAACAGGCCAAAGGGAATAAGAATCAGAGTTATCAAAGAAACAATACATTAGATAGAAGATAGAAAAAGTCTCCAAGAAGGATCTCTGGGGAAATAAGTGGAAATAGAGAGAAAAAAAAGAGGAGTATGTCTTGGCCAGATCATTACCTCTAGTTTAGCAAGGCAGAAAAGATTAAATACTTGCAGATCTGGGAAAAGGGAAAAGAAAGGAGAAACTAAGATGTTATCTTGACAGCACCCTTCCTCCAGCTGTGTAATAACCAGTCAGACCAAGCAGACAATCATTTAGTGCTACAAAGAAGACAATTATGTCTCTGTGGCACTTGTCCAAGACACACTAACTCATCACAGGCTAGATCAGACTTTCTCTAAAAGACCATATTTTTATTATTTCCAGTAAAACAGAAAGCTGCATACCCTTGCCTAAAATGGGTTCTGTGCTATGAAGACAAAGAGAGAAACAAATGGAGCTGGAGGACCCTAAGAGACCATAAAAGAAAACATCAGATTTAACCTGAAGAAAAATCTGAAGGGTACAATTTGAAAGACTGACTGGGATGTGACAGTGCATAGAGAAGGGAGAAACAAAAATTATAACACTGTTGTGAAAGAAGGAATGAGAAAAGAAGGAAGAGAGAAAGAACGAGGTGAAATAGACTCTGGAAAGGGCAATGTGAAGGACTCTTGGTAGAGCAAGGTAGGGAAGGAGAGAAAAAGGAGATAGGCAGCAAACTGGAGGTAACTCTTCACTAGACCACTGAATTGTCTCTTTTAGCCAGCAGGGCATGGCTGTGCTTGCCAGAGGCACTGTCATGCAGAGACACATGAGTAAGGCTGAGAACACAATAGAGCAGCCCAGATGCAAAATCCCCCTAGTGAAAACAGGCACAGTCTCAATGATTCCATGCTAGGCCCTGAACAAACAGTACAGTAACACATTATAGGAAACTTAGACATTATTTTTGCTTAAAGGATTAATATCATCCAGGAAGACTGAAGGATTAGCACACAATCTATTTGAGAAGAATAATAAATGATAAAAACTAGAAATGGTGTGAAACAAGCTATCTGGGAAATACATAACTTTTTGCTTCTGTAGCTTATTTAATAAAATCCTTATAGGGGGTGTAAGCAGTGATGTTAAGATGTTTGGGGTGGTTTTTTTTCCTCTTGAAAATATCAAGTATTTTCTTTATTGTTGTTGGCTTTTTTTTCCCAGGAGATCTCTGTGGATGTCTGGAGAAAAACTGGGTCTATTAAATTACAACTTACAGCATACCAAAACCTGAGCAACTTAAAATTCAAGAGGTTTTTAGACTTGGAATATGATAAAGAAGTTTTGCGAGAAACCAGCAAACTCAAAAAAAAGAGACCCTTATTTCTGAAATTTCCCAGCCCGCAGTCTTTTACATCAGGCCTGAAAAATAATCCATTAATTTCTTCCTTCAGTCTTACAAATTGTTTTCTTCAAATAAACCCTAAAACTTGATAAGAACAAAAAAAAAGTCCAAGCAAGGTTTATAGTCAGTCATGCTCCATAATAAAAAAAAAAATAAACTAATCTGATAAAAAGTGTATCAACAATAAAATGATATATTTGACTCTTTTTGGGGGGGCTTCTTGGGGTTGTTGTTTTGGGGTTTTTTTAGTTTAACTATAATATTAAAAGAATACAGTAGGTTTGAACGAAATGGTATCCTGGAGTTTTCTGCATATGCAGACACAGAAAAGACCTTGAACACATTCTAAGCAGTGCTTCCTTAAATGAAAGACTTCCTTCGGAGTCATTCAGCTTAAATGCTGTAAACACAATCCAAATAGCAGTCAACATGCGTATCAGCTCTTTCATTAAAAAGGTGATAAATATAATTTGCATGTATTACTATTTCAGAAGAAAAACTGAGAAAGTGTCATAATTGAGGTGGAACACTGTTCCAGGATATCTCCACAGTTTATTTCTATAATACTTCTGTGATGTTTGTGTACTCCTTTGTTCCTCAAAACAATGAGTTTTAGTTGAAATATTTTTTTTCATAAAAATGTTACTTAAAATACCTCTTTATTAGGTATTATACTTCAAAGTTTTTTGTTATGTTCTTGGATGATTGTGATGGGTTGGTCCTGGCTGATAGACATACTCCCACCCAGCCTCTCCCCTGACTCTCAGCAGCACTCCCTGACTGGGAGAAAATTAGAACAAGTGCAAGAAACCTCATTGGGTCAGGATAAAGACAGGGGGATCTCTTACCAATTACCATCATAGGCAAAACAGAATTGACTTGGAGAAATCAGTTTAATTTATTACCAAGTAAAATAAATATTTAATGAGTAATTCATGTAGTAGGGAACAACAAGAAAACAAACATTTACACAGTTGGGGAGGACATTTTTCTCCCGTTTTCCCAGGCTCAACTTCACTCCAAACACCTCCAAACACCCCTTGTTATCACCACAAATTACACTCAGTCCCTTCAGTGAGGGAAGGGCAGCACAAGGGGGTTGTGGTCAGGAGGTAGAGGCTTCTGTCTGCTGGTCCTTTCTTCTCACTCTCACAAAGGGCTCCAGAGTTTCAAAAGAGAGTTTGACACAATAGCTTTATCTTGGACTGAAATCTTAAGTCACCCATAGTGTGGGACTTATGAGCCACCCGATTTGTCTGTGTGTCTGGGGCAGGTGAGCCACTGGATTTTTGCTGGCTCTTTGCTTAGTGTACTAGTTAGGTTTTCGTTGTGAAATGTTTTGCTCTTTTCCTTGTGTTGCAGAGATTGTCCACGAGTCTCACTAAATGGTTTTGAGTTCTTTTAAGAAATCAAGCACTGAGGTACCTAAGTCAGTTGTCGGTAACAAGAGAAGTATCATGGACCTAGCACAAGTGCTTCAAGAAGGTGACATTTTAGTGTCTGAAGGACTATGATAGCAATCAAATTTCTTAAAACCTTGTCACATGGGAATAGGTATTTCCACGAGCCTGAAAAGAATTACACTATCCCATTATTTAAATAAAAAAAAAAAAAAGTTAGTTTCTCCAGACTAGGTGGACTCCTCAGTGTTTATTAAAATTTTCTGAACACTCCATACAGATATTCCAGACATATCTTTGGTATTTTACTTTCTAAGGAGATATTACTCTCCTCATTTTGATTTCAGGCAAACCATGTCCTGAAGATAAAAACAACAGAAGGAAGCCTGTTTCACAAGAGAAGCAGAACAGGTCAAAAATTACTTTTCAGTACAACTAAATCAATAAAATTGTCTTATAATTGTCCAACTTAAAGCCTAGCTGGGTTTCTTATGTTTTCTAGTACTTGCACTGCAGTCCAATAAAACAGAAGTGTTACAAGTAATGGCATAGAAATTATTCACAAGTCAAAAACTATGCAAAAGGGAAAAGAAATTACACAGTCAGCAAACATTTTGCTAAGACTATTTCTTCTCTTATTGAGAAAGCAGAACTAACATCACTCCTTTAAAATTGTCTTGAAACCAATACATTTCCATGACAACTGAAAAAAGTCCTTTTAAGATACTGTTATTTCAGTTCCCTTGCTCCAATTATGGAATATATTATTGCATGGTTCAGTGGAAGGTCTTCAGAAAACATAAAACCTCTGATTCAATATCCTTGTCTAAACCATCTCTGTATGTATTAAATCAATAACTAAACCACAAAAGGTTCCAGAAATAAGCAGATAACCTAATTATAGTACTTCAGCTTTAATTAGCACTAAGTATTTTCCAAACACCGCCACTATTTATCACTGTCGATCTAACAGTGCCCCCTTTAAGTTCAGGAGTTTGCCTTGTGTACATTATGCAGAATCAGAGCCAAGAACAAAGGCTTTCATTCATTCTGCTGGACATCTCCAACTATACGATATTGGGGGTTTTATGTCACACTAGTAAATCTTAATGTTTAGTCCACTGAGCCTTTGTCTCAAATTGCAGGATCATACTTAAGTCAGACAACATGCAACTACTCTCAAAGGACAAAGTAGGCATTTTCAGGAACCTGAGGTGACTAGCAGATCAGTGCAAGGGAGAATGTGTTATAAGGAAAGCTAGGAGAGATGCATTTCTCCTATACTCTGTGTTGGCTTTACTATATATATGAAACAAACACCAGTGAGGGAACAAGAGGCAAAGGTAAATTGTGCCATAGTAGCTTGGGTTTCCACCCTCCTGCACCTTGACATGTACTGATGGAGTTATTGGGTGCACAAGAGGCATGGTTGATTCTACAATGCTCTCTGGACAAGGAGACAAAAGCACAAGTCTGTGAAGCTGGAGGAAAATGCATACAGGCATCTTATTTAGTTCTTCAGATCACAATCGTGTGACAGAGTTATCTAATCAGTTATTGTTGTGCAACTTAGACCCAAAATACATCCAAACGAGAATTTTCCATGTATATAATAGTTTCATCCTATTTTACATGACTCCATATGGAACATTAAAGTGGGAAACAGACAAAGCTCATATGTCTCACATTCCTGCAGGTATGTTAAAAATAAATAGAGGAATTTGCAGTTACTTCTGCAAATAGAGCCCTGTGTCAGTGATAGAGCACCCAGAAGAGCTGCCTCTATTCATCTGAGCTCTTGTGTTGAGCCAGTGAATGCCTACAGCAGGAAAGCACTTGTCTGGAAACACTGTGTGTGCATAGATCTAATGCTGTGTGTAGACTAGGTCACAGAAACACATGACTAGAGGTTGCCATTTTAGGCCTTGGCAAAACATTTTCATAAGCCTAGTACTCAGACCTGCCATGAGAGGTTCTGACCAAAAAAGAAAATTCAGTCTAAGGAAATGATGTAAATGATTGGTATCCACAAGCATTGATCAAAAAGATGGTAAGATTTTGACATGTCTCTGCTATCTCTCCTCCTAGATTGCTTATGAATCCAAGATTCTGAGACCAACAGCTGAAGATCCCAGGCCTCGAGCAGGGCAGCCTAGGACATTTCAGTATCTACCAGCTCTGCTCCATCATAACCCTAACATCCCAGGAGCACTGGAAACTCCAGTCTGAGCCAAGGTGTCAGAGCTTTCCACCTCCTTCCCCTACAGGTAGAAGCAAGGCAATCTTTAAAGATGTATTTCCTACTTTTCCCCAGGAAAATTAGAAGATGAAGATTTTCAAAGCCAAAACTTTCTTCATCTCTTTGCTTGCAGAGCAGATTCCAGATGCTGTACTGACATAAAGCACAATATAAGCATCTTCAGAGTGTCAGAATTTCAACAATACAAAAATGCTGAATTTTCAGTTGCTCTCCTGGAAACTCACTTTCAGATCAGATGCACTTTTCAGTTGAAAGAAGGACATGGTTTTGTAAATGCACAGTTTTCTTGTTCAGTTGGGGAAGTGGAAAACAGCTTATGTGCAGATATTTTGTGTCAAAACCAACAATATACTTTTTCTGAATACTGTTTTAAAAGAATTAATCCGAAGCTTTTCTATTAACGTTAATGAACACTATCCACTTAAATACCCTGTAAACAGAAGAGAGAAAGGACACTATCAGTGCACGAATAGTCAGCAAGTCTTGTAAATTGCGGAAGCCCTGGGGGAAATTCATGTTCTAAATGAGTCAGTGTGTGATTGAAAGTGACACATCAGGGAAGCATATTCCATTCCATTTAAATTATTATCTTTCTTTAGGCTCTTATGTTCTTTATGATGGATTATATTTTGTTTGCCAGAGATTCTGTGTTTTCATTGTAAGCAAGTATGCATCTGCTGCTTCAGCACTCCAAGGTACCAGCTTCAATTAGCGTAATATTCTCATTAAATTAAGGTGTTTGTAATGTCTACCATGCAAATATAACAGCGAAAGAGGATAATATAGGTCAGTTTGAGTATCTCAATTAAATCAAAGGTATGGCCTTTTAAAAGGCAAACAATGCTTTTATTAACACAAATATCACACATATCAAAGTCCCTCATGTCTTTGGTTATGGCGGAGGCTAGGTACCAGGGGTACAATAAAATTTATCTATTCTGCTAAATTTGGTAGCAGACTGCCATTAAGGAGGAGATAACACCTTGAAACAAAGGCAGAACCCATCTTCCCAGTTTTGGAGGTGTCAGCGCTTTTTGCAGTTTCAGTCTTGAATAGCATTCATGAGAAATCAAGCCGTCTCATGCCTTGCCCATGAAGATCTTTTTAGCCCTCTTTTATTCCAGGTCTTTGCAAGATTTTACTAGTTCTTGAAACAACAGACAGTCCCCAGATTGCCCACTAAAATCCGCCTCTTGTCTGCACAACTCCCAGCTGGGCTTAATGTTATCCATACTCAGCTTCCCACTCTTTCCACTGCTCCCCACTGCTCCCTTTTTTTCCATGAGGAAAAAACCTCATGACACCCACACAGCCTCGGACCCAAAGGACACCATTCCTAAACAAGTAGCAGAATAGGGAAACACTCGTGGTCACCCCTCGTTGCCCCTGGACCTTTCCTCCAGACACATTGACATTCCAACTATGGTCAGTATATCCACATCCTGATTAGCAAAAAAGAAACACTGCTTATAAGTCAGCTACAAAGTGAGGTCACTCTGTACAGGTTGTTATTTGAAGCCTGCAGGTTAAAACCTCAAACCCTGAATGAATGCACCAGAGATGTATCAAAACAGTTCATTTAATTTAGCACCCTCATGGAAAAGTTCCATACATCTCTTTTTCTTTCCCAAAATGAGGTTGAACACAGACACACACATGCAGACATTTCTGAGTGGTATCTCAAGCTCACGTATAATCACATATTACAATCTTTCCTGTGAAATAGAGGAAAAAATCCTGGAATTATCTGTGCAGTAGTATTAATATAATTAACAGTACTAGTAGAGTCACCACAGCTGTCAGTATTATCAAAGAAACCTTGCAGAGAAACTGCAAGCAAAGCCAAATTTAGGAAGAGAGCATAGCCTGAAATTTGCATTTTAAGCTGATATGGGTAAGTTGAGAAAAGAGGCAACTGTCCAGTTTTCTGACTGACCAAACCATTACAAGAGAGTCATATGCTTACTGCTCTCATAAAAGCTTTTTAATCTTTTAAAGCCAAAAACATACACATGTATTTATTAATCATATTATATAACAATATTGTATCACATAAGCATCCCACAGTCAGATAAGAAATACCTGTCTACAAGGCTGTTATTATATGTGTCCCCGGCACCTCAAGTATTCATGAATGGTTTATCAATAAGAGATTTTGCTACTATTTCAACTTTTAGAAATGTAATATTATTTCCTAAAATACTCAGGACAATATTAATCCTTAGTCTAATGTTACTGAACTGACTGGAGACACAGCAGGAAATAATTTTGCCCCTATTCTTTCCTGAAGGTGATGTGAGCAACAATAAAGGTGGCCTGGTTAGAAGGGGAAAATTACTGAGCAAAAGAAAATATTTGCTGAAAAATACTGACAGAGAAAAGCCTGCCAGCCTGGAACTGTGAGCCTGTGAACTAGGCATGGAAACCAGAAACATCCTTGAAAAGTGCGAATGACCTCTTTGAAGTACAGCCGGGGTATTTAGAAACCACAGACATCCTGAGATACCACTGATAAATGCAAAAACAAGCAACTGTAAAGGCAACTAATCATCTGAAAAGGTGGAAGACAGTCTGGAAAAATATAGTTGTTCTGAAAGAACAGAAAACATCATCATCTACCGGCTATTACAGGTGAAAAAATAGAAATTAACATCATCTATTGGCTGCTTGAAATAAGTTGTCCTTTGCCCTCTTATGTCCATATGTTATAAAAAGGGCTTAATTTTTGTCCAAAAATGAAGTGCCTTTATCTCTGTCAGCAAGGGAGAACTTCCCATGCAGCAAGTACTTTTTCCTAAACAGGCTGAATTTCTATGAAGTCTTGAACTCTCACCAGGGACATTTGGCTGACTCCAGACTCTGTGACATGGATCATCTTTGGAGACTCTGTCTGTTATTTTACTGATCTCCTTTTGACCACTTCTGCCAGTTTGAGGTTGGTTCAGTTTGTCCTCCCACCTCTGGGATGGTTGGGTCCCCTTCTGAAATCTGTCTAATTCACTTTATATCAATTTATATATCTTTCTCCCTCTATATATATATATCTCTCTATATAAGCAATGTATTATGTCTGTTGTTATGTCACTGACAAGTTGCTTCACTAAGTTTGTAGTAAACTCTAATAGTATATATCTAACTGGTTGTTGCTGTTATTGGTTGTTACTATTATAATGATTAGGGCTATGCAGTGAATTACTTCTGTTTTTGACTGATATTATATTGTTGATTGCTTATAGTACCTTGTATTAGCTTGAGATAGATAGATAGACAGACAGACAGACAGATTCACCTTATTAATCATAGGTGTACTTGCTAGTGGTGATTGTTGGGATAGTTTACTTGCTAGCCATGATCCTTGTGGTATTTGTGGTCATCTGTAATAATGCAGAGAAATTGAGAGTATAAAGCCTCCACGTCCTTGTGTATTATGGAATCCTATAAACCCACAATGGTGATCTCTACATACCCACAGACCAAGTAACCCTTCAGGTTGTGATAAAAGGCCATTTATTATCTGATCTAATTTGCTAAACCACTTTAAATGGTTCAAAAGGAGAATGATTTTAAGTAGAAAATAGCAATAATTTTAATTTTAGATCTCATTCAAACTGTTTGTCAATTTCAAACATTTGCTAAATGAAGAATTGACAAATCAGTTCAAATAAGATAAACTTCTAGTCATGGATTGCAAGAAACTCAATTATTTCTATTCACAAAAGGGGAAAGGAGCAAATGTTGCTGTAGCTCAGCTTGGAGGCAGTTAACATAAAACTGGTTTCCCGTGTAGTTAAACAAGCTTGATGAAGACTATCTAAACACTCATCAAAACCACAGGATTTACCACTTTCTGCATGTAACCATCAGTCATTTCCTAGACTATAGAGGACATAATGGGTTACACCAAAAATCAGATACCTCAAAGGTACCCAAAAATTTAACATCCTTTTAAAACCATGGAAGAAACCAAGAGAATTTTGCACATAGAAGCTTTATCCTCTAATTCAATACAAGCAACTAGTTCTGCTCTGCCAAGTGTCTAAATAAGATGCTTTCAACTTTGTTTGGATTTGGTTAGAAAGAATTTGACATCCTGACATCCTTGCATTCACCATGATACTGGTTTTGTTGTCTCTCCTCATCTTCAAATAGTACTACCTATCGCTAAGTACTCTATTTGCAGGAATAACTATCACAGATTGAGCCTGTGATCAAGGAACTCTAAAAATCAGAAAACAAATCAAGAATGAGGATTCTCTAGAAATTTCTCTCTTAAGATTTAACCCTGATGGGTGCTGAGCATCTAACACAGTCATCAGTGCCTAATGTTCTCAGGAGCATGTCTCGCATGAACCTATTATCTCACAGGCATTCAGCTCATTTACAGAAAAACACAGGAACTCTGATGTCTCTTCTTCTGCACCAGTACTTCAGGAAACCAGTGAGGAAGTCACTAATATGAACTATCTTCCTGAAACTGACTGATAAGGGTAGGAGGTATGATGAATTCCAATGTCACTACTGAAAAGCTGTTAAAAGATACTCTCATCTGAGAGCCACCTAAATGAAATATTAAGAGACCCTGAGATTCTTCCAAAACACAATATCAGCAGAGTTACAGAGAAGCAGTCTATACGATGGCCTGTATCTTAACACACTCAGGAGCTCCAGAGCTAAAATTATTAAAGCTCATAAGCTTGTCCTGAAACATGTGAGAAGACATGAATCTTCTGTGCAACAAGCACACATTTATCAGTGGGTTACAAGAAGCTCTCTGAGAACTATGCAAATCTTGCAAATTTAATAGAATATGGCTTATTAGCTAATCCTGCTGCTGTGAACTATTGCACCTTGGCTGAGCTAGTGAAGATTTCCGCTAGAATAAGGGAAAGGAAAATAGTGCAAAAACTTTGGAGTACTTACTAGATGAAAGTACAAAATATTCGGTCTGTAGCAATCAGCAATCAGAATCCCAGACATACAGCTTTGGAGAAATATCTCTAAAAAGAGGGTATAGTTATTTCTGTAACTGTGTAACAGTAGCTAGACAATGGCAAAAGAGGTGATTTTGCAGAGAAGGTGTCAAATTTTCTCCAAAGACTGGAAAATTCACAGGGAAGTGCTGAAGTTACTTGAATTCCTTGTCTATACATCTCAATGCCGTATAAATTTCTTTGGAATTTAAGTTTTCTGTTTTAAACAGAGCCCAACTCCATCGTAACATAACAAAACAGTGTGTTATTGTTTGTTTTGTTTTTGACTATATGTGGTCATAAAATATCTTCTTATTTTAGACTTTTCTTCAGTGATTATCACAAAATGTTTTGTTTAAGGGACAGAAAATTATGACAAGTCATAATATTTTATGATTCTCTTGAAATATATATATAACATAGATTTACACTGCACATTCATTTTGGAGGAATGTGTATTGCCATAGGAAAGTGGCTTGTTTTCTTCTGTTCCACCTACAGTCTTTGATTAAGCGATCATTCTGTGTTCGAGGGATGTCTTGCTTACTTCAGGCATTAACATCTCAGCAGTGTCTCCATATGAAAGTTTATTTTACCACAAACAGAAACAAAGCAGCTTAGACATTTCCATCACTTTTTCAGAACTGTCTAGCCAGAATCCCCCAATCTTAAAGGCCATGGGCTGATAAAAGATTAGGGAGCAAGAGATATTCAGGATAATGTACCTTGGCCCTAAAAGAATCCAACATGACAATCAGCAACAAATGGACTCCACAGCTTTTCAGAGAGTGAATCAGCCTATCTATTGCCTCAAGCCCAGAGTAAGTGACTTACTGGTTTTCTTTGCCACTCTTATGCCTTCCTAAAGATTCGCATGATTTACCACAACTTTCGTTTCCTCTGTCTTGTTTTACAGCCTATATAGACTCATTCAAAAGAGTCAGTCCAAGACAAGGATAAAATGGCAGAAATTGTGACCTTGGAAGACCCAGACATATTATGATGTTTTTCCTTCCTTTTTACTGTTTTACTGTAATTAATTGCAATAAGGAATAAATTTAACCTTTTATTTTAGAATAAGTTTTATTTTACTTATCTTCAGATTTTATTTCCCATTACAGGAGACTAGGTACTTTTAAGGTGATGTATATAGCAGTTCTGTAAAAATAAAGGTTCTTTAGGAAGAACACATAGCTTTCAAGCAAGAAGCAAATAACTGATATTTCTGAGCAACTAATTCAGACAAAACCCACAGGAGTCTGAAAACAAGCATCTAAAATGAGAGTGGCATATGAGGCTATTGAGGTAACATTTTCTTTATAATGTCATTGCCTAGTTCTCCTGTGAGCAGAAATAAAAAATAAAAAAAATAAAAGCAGTGTCACAGTTTGAAAGATTTTATTGTATTGCATTAGCAACTATCCTTTTCATTTAACATTTTTCATTTAAATTGTTTATATTGATTTTTTTATACACAGTCCGGTACAACAGTCACTTGTGGAAGGCTTTGTTCATAATTGCAATGACTTCTGTATTGTACTAGAGAAGATGAATATTGATGTCACTTCATCTAGAATTTATAATGTAATAAAACACTGTGCCATACAGCACAGAACTGTCAATGTTTGCCAGTGCCACTGTTAGAACAGTTAGATGATTTTCTTACTAGTAAATGGTATTTTTGCCTGGGCAACATGAGTCTAAAATCACATGTGTTTTTTTCTTACATCACATCTGAACATCTGAATCTCTGCAGAACTAATTTTAGCTTTAAGGCATGCTGCAGACTAATACATACCATAGTAAACAGGCAAAAAAGTGAAAACAGCCATTAAGCAACATGATTCTAGGATGTTCTTTGCACTTTCTGAGGGACACAAGTGGTAACTGTTCTCTAATCACAATATTTAAGCTTGACAGAGACAAGTATCTACATAGAAGTAAATTTTAAGAGAAGAACATTACTGTCCTTACATAGCAACAAGTTAGTTGCTTGCCACAATACTGATGACAAAGGTAAGCAGCCTACAATTTTGTCCTTCAGTCCAATCTCATGCAGGAACCAGAGGAAGAGGAGTTTCAGATTTATTTACTAACAAAAAAATGGAGCTCCCAACCTATAACTATGGGTCATGTTTTGAAGGAACACCAACATTTTTCATCTTCCAGCCAGAAAGTGTTCTTCTCCTACGTTTACTTTCTTTTCAGGCTTTGGGTAACTGGAGTCCAAGATTTTTAATATGATACTATTTTTTTCCACAGTTCAGGGTGACTGTAGCAGAAAATCCCAGGTTAGATATATCTTGAACAGTGGAGTTTGTTCCGTGGAAAGGTAACAGTCAGTTGCTTTGGAAAAAAAAAAATGGTATTCATGAAGCTGCCTTCTTAAATATTGAATATTCTCCCTCTTACCAGTGAAAATTATGCCACTAGTTTGACTTAAGCAATGTTCAGCCCCAGACTAACAGCAGGTTTATGGTCTTGTAATATTACATTTCCATATTTGTAATCACTGGGAAACGCTAAAATTATGTTGTTCAAGCATTTCTTGCCCTAGAACATCCCAATTTAAAAGGTCTTTCTAGTATTACGTACAAGAGTAGGTAAATTAGGTGATTATTAGCAATACCTACTGCACTTCAAGTCTCCATCTGTCAATTTATTATTGTTGAACTCAAGAGCTGCATCAGCTCTGTCCTGCTACAGATGCACTGAGAGCACTCTCACAGCCACATTTCTGACTGCCCATACTATCTCCTTTCTGGAGTGCTGTATGAATTTCCATGGGACACTCTAGTCACACCAAGAGGGAAGTGCCTTATTGCTTTCTCAAGACTGTCCACTACATGCTGTCTGAATTACTCTGAAGTAATGCTTAAAATATAAAAAATATTTACATCAGAACATTGCATTTCAAATAACTCACAACATCATTAATGCTACTACCAAGGTGTTTTAGGCTACTGAAGCTTTTAGGATTATGAGTTTTCATTTTAATTTGGCACACAGGCTTTTGTGGGATGGATGAGAGAAGAGAAAATCTTCACTGATCAATAAATTAATATTTTGATCCAGCTGTACTCCAAAGTGATGCAGTCAAACCATTTCCCTGCTGAAAAAAAAAAAAAAAAAAAAACCCACCACTTTGATGCAGTACCGTACATTTCCATATTGAATTTGAGTGAACAAAACTGAATATTTCATTTTTCTTTTAAATATGCTTCATGGACCTTATAACATACATCTTATACTTTCCTAATAAGGAAAATAAATGATTCAATATTAACTGTAAGATTTTGTTCCTCAGTAACATGCTCTACCTGAAAAATGTATGTTAATACATGTAATGATTTATTGTCAACAACTCATATTAGATAACTACTTTCCATTGTTATCATAGTTGAGTCCAACTCATCCTTGAAACCTAACTTCTATTTTTTTCAATGAAAGTTAAAGAGAAAAATGTTTTTTATCAGTCAGATTGATATTTATTGCTAACAATACAGGCTGGAAAATTATGCAAATAATGAAAGAGGTGTTTTTATGAATACCTAGAAAAAGCATTTTTACTGAAAAGTCATAGGCTTGCTTAATGGAAAACTGAGACCTAAAGGACCTTCCTGCAATCCTATTCTTCACATGAACAATTTGCATTTGCTTCATGAAAAATATTTTGCAAGTTAGGTAGCAGAGGTAAAATAAGTAAGTCAGTGTCTAACATTTAGTTGCAACTGCAAAGATCTGATCCTCTCTACAGATCGCATTTCATCTACCTAACGAACGAGGGCTTATTTTCTCAGCAGCTTGTCAAGGAATCTTTTATCTTCTCTTTTTTTAAAGGTCAGCAACAAATAAAATTGTATATTCTGTTACTCATCAGTACTCTTTTATGATATGAAGAAATTCTTAAGTGCAACTAACCAACCATCTTTTTTCTTTGTAAAAATAAAATTTATTTTAGAGATTCTTTCAAAGATTAACTACTGTTACTGCTGTCAACTACTGTTGCTGCCTACTGTTACCTGAAGTAATTTGTCTTTTCAACATAAACCATGTTTATTCAATGCTAAGTGTGATGGCTTTTTGGCTCTTTCACAGCTAAGGATCTGGATCTTGTAAATCTGGATCTGGCAAACTCTTCTTCAAGGATAAAACACTGGAGATCCTCAGTCCAGAGGATGTGCACAGGCTGGACTGGCAGAGTGTGGTCCTTTCAGACTTCACATGAAAAGCAGAATTTTCAGGAGAAAGGGGGTGTTGTGGGAAGCTGTTACTAGGTACGAAAGATTAGAGGTGGGTCTACTTTTTTCTAGAAATTCCATAAAATTGCTGAATTTTATCTCACTAGACTTCATATTTTCACAAACATTTTCATCTGTTTTCATAAGCAAAGGTGATAGAAAAAGATCTTAAATTTGACATTAGTATAGACACAAGTCTCCACAGGATTAAGGATGTGCTGAGAGGAGCTGTTATTCTGTATTCAGTATTTACTTTTCCACTTTCTGTCGAATGTCAGGAAAAGACTGTAATCTTTCAAAAAACTAAACTCAAATAAAGTAATTTAAATTCTTCGCACACAAAAACAGATACATTACCATTCTGAAGTCTTATCAAAGCATGACATGATAAAGCGTGCATGGGGAGGACCTACAAAATAATGCCTGGTACACTACTCTGTTCAATGATGGAAATAATTCCATTCTACAGTAAATGCTATGTAGTTTTTGTATGCATTTTGGGATTATAACTACACTGGAGGCAGTAAAAGTATAAACTATCTCTTTCTTCCTCCAAATGCTTAGTAAAATAACAAATGTTCACAGATATTCTTGTTTTTAATTGGATTCCTTCTAGGCCACCTACGCAGAAAAACACAATTGCTGATGCCTGCAGCAGCCACATTGTGTTATGTTGTACAAACAGCCCTGGGAGTTCAATAAAGAGCCAAACTGTACAACAGGTTTCACAAACAGGAGACTTCATTTGACAAAGGCGAAAAGGTCAGTCTCCCAATTTCCAAATTGTTTTTGCTTTTGAAACACTAGGAGAGGATCAGGAGTTGAGATGGGGACAGAAGGGAGGAGGTCAATTTTTTACTTTTCTTTCACAGTTATCTATGTATATCTATGTACTCTAAAAAGTGTTAAATGTAACAATACGAATTGTAGATTATTATATGCAATAATCACAGTAAATAACGTGTAATGATAATAGATAGTGGGTATAAAATGGACGAAATATATTGCTGCAGTAAAAAAAACCTCCAGTACCATACAGTGAAAAGGCTCTGAAATCAGAAGTCCTTTGATAGCATAGTGGTATTTTAACAGCTAAAATGGATTATGATTCCACTGGGTAGGTGTGTACTTTAGCATCCCACATTGTATTAAAGAAGATAAAAATTCGGGAAGCAACTGCCGTCAAGAGAAAACCTTCAAATAGATTTTCTCTGCTGGTAAAAATGCCACTTACATTTTCCACTTTACAAAGAAATACAAAGCTGTGGATTTGTATTAGAATAGATTTTATTCATGCCAAGAGATAACCAGACAGATAGATAAATAGATATAAACACACAAATATACTGTGTACATGCACATGTGATTTAGATGCAAGAAAGCTCAAAAAAAAAGAGTATGTTGTGAGGTATCTAAAAGTTTATAAATGTCAAAATTAAGGTTTTCTGTCAAATTAGTATCCTTCAGTGTCTGCCATAGCAAGTGGAGCTATCTGGACATGTATACTGACTATTCTAGTGCTTTAAAAATCTCTCAGATCCCTGCTTGATATAGCTTCCTCAGATGCAATCTGAGCAGTCCCCTGATTTGCAGTCTGGAAGGTCTAGTCTGAGCTAGTTCATATCTTCTCAGAAGTATAAACAAATTGAATTTTGCTAACCCTCTCAAAAGAGCAACAGGAAGTAGATGTAGTCAGTCTTGTTTACCAGGTCTTCCTATACATGCATGGCCCAGCATGCGTACTTCAAGATTTTCTCAGTTATGCATCATTTAATCAATTGTAGGCTAATTTTTCTAAAGAAAAGGGAATGCCCTGATTTAAAAACAAGTTCCACAAGAGTTTTGCTTCCAAGCATGAAAGTGAAACATTTAAGATCTTTTTAAAGGAAAAATGCATTTCCCCCTATTTACATTCTGGGAAATGAGCTAACCATGCAGCTGTACCTCTTACAGAAATAAAAATTTACACCCAGCATGGGCATTTTCACCAAGAACATTTTAAGTAGTGAAATCTTCTAAGAAACTGAAAACAGGATCTTAAAATGAAAAGGAACACGCCTTAGATGCAGATCCTGCCTGCACAGGCCAAGAAGGGGAAACTACTCCAGCTTTATCTTGCTGCTCAATGCCTGAGCAAAACTTTTGCTCCACAGAGTACCAAGTAGGTTCTACCTAAGAAACATCGGTGTCTCCAATGTGCTGCACAGCATAGTACAGCAGGGGAGACATACAGACCTCACACAGTCCATGTCTTCTGTGGTCCTACTGCCTTGTATCAGCACTGAGAAGGAAGGAGAGGGCAAGGGTGTTCCTTTCAGTCCATTGGCTTCAGTAGTGACTGCTGGGGTTATGCTGCCCATGTGCCTCTCACATTCATGGTCTTCAGTAAGTGCATATAATTTACTTTCACCCACTGAGAAGAAAAAACTCCTGATAAAATCTGTCCTGAAAATTGCAATTGATAATAGTGTCGAATAGTGTCCTTAGTGTCGAAGGCAGGTGATGTGGGTTAACCAGAGCAGAGTTAATTTTTTTTTTTCCTTTTCCCTTCTCTTCATAAATAGCTAGTAAAAAGCTATGTTTTGGATTCCTGCTCAGGAGAGAATTGATAAGAGAAGAACGTTTATAGTTATTGCTAGGATGTTGCTATTTGTTCTCAAGGACACGCATTCAGCCTTTTGGGAGGGAAGAGACAGTCTGGCTTCTAGCCTGGGATTTGCTTTTAGGTAAAGATTGAGAAGCAGACTGACCAATTATTCCATCCCATGCACGTCATACCCAGTATATTAGAAGAAGACTCTTCGAGGAGTACTGTCTTTGCACTTCCGGATTCGTCTCGCTCTGGAGCCCTGCGTTCGCTCTCCCAAGGCCTTTCCCCCCCCCCCTCCCCCCATGGTCGCCGTTAGCTCTCGGCCCGGGACACTCGTTTATCTCCGTTC